>ML798321.1:113835-127540 GCA_009831015.1 Picea engelmannii | reverse complement strand
CTACCAAATCTCTCTACCACACCGTCTACCACCTACCCTCCCTTCGGAAAACCACCTTTCCCCATAAAAACCTTTTTTGGAAGGTTTTGACCAGTTGTCTTCCAAGGTGGATTCCAGGAAAACTAGGGCTCATTTTGAAAAACCGAAAGAGGTTTTTCTCCGCAACAGGATTAGATTCAATAACCTCTCTAATATTTTGAATAGATGCCATGGTTTGAGAGAATCTAGAGCATATTTTACTCCTATTTTTTTGGATTCCAGATTTTCATGTTTGAGACATCTTTTGCAAACCCAGATCCCACACAACTGGAGAGGATTTTCAAAAAAATGAGATATGGTTTTTCTCAGAACAAGATGATATAAAAAAACCTCCCCCATATTTTCCACAACTATCTCATATTGGGATAATCAAAGACTTCCTTGGACCCTATGTTTTCTAAATTGCAGGAGGCGAATCTACTCAATGAAACAGATGGCAATAGAGTTCATGAAGGAAAATATACCAAGTGTTAGAGGCTTCGGTATACCTGGTAACAAAAGATCATCATGAAATCAATCGTATTCAGATTCCACTTCCTGATTCTATCAGAGGTGGCCACAGTCAGCAACAAAAGACCAACAACACAATAGAAGTGAAGACAAATCGTCAACAACCTCCATAAAATCAAACACCAGAAATCTTAGTAGATCGACATGATCTCTATAGAATTATAATTAAAGATATAGTTAGTTTAGATTTTCCTAATTTAGATATTGGTCATTAATGACAAGAACATTGTAGAATAACTTATAAATACTTATGGTTTCAGAGTATTGTGGGTTGATCAATTGGGACCTTTTTGAAGGATGGAACTAATTTTTTAAAGTAGCTCATAGAGTCTCCATAGACCAAATTTTAGTAATACAGTTGCATCATTACATGATTCTTGTGTTAGTTTCAATGGGGAAACAATTTCCTTGATAATTTTTTTCTTTTGTTTACCATATTGTTTTCTACATTCTGAGTTATTTTAAGGAGATAAAAGGACATAATTGTTTTAAATGTACCCTCTGTCACTTTCTTGGAATAATTTATGTGTTTTCCACTAAATATTAACCTCAGAATTCTTAGTTTCTCTCTTTCTAAATGGATTTATTTACCTGTTCCATCTTTTCCATGCAGTAAATGTTGAAGATCCACTAAATTTGCCTACCTTGCCCTGCAATATTAACCTTCTAAGACTTGGATTTTGATCAATTCTGAACCGTGACTCCATTTTCCCAATGGCTCATTTTCCCGTGCTCCAACCAAACAATTCAAAACAAACAAACATCCATGTACTTTCTAACTAGCCTAACATTCTAATCCAAACAAAGCTAAATCATACAGAGAGATCCCTCTCTAAGTCTTGGAGGGATAGATCCTTGACTCCAAAGTGGTTTCGTAGTTACCTCTGCCCATTTCTTCTTCATCCCAAGAAAATACAGAGTGATAGAACATTCCACTTAAGTACTCAAGGATTCAAACCTGTTGCAGCTTATGCTTTGTGTTTCACTAGGCCCTCTTGAATAACCATTTCGTGCATAAATTTCATGGTTTTTTCTTTTCATGTTATTTTATATTCAATTTACAACCTTATGTACAAAATTCTTACATGAATAACATAGTCCAAGGAAAATAGTTTTGTACTTAGGAGTTGAAGGTATTCCAAAGGGAGTTTATGAATCCTTCTTCTTCTTGAGGCTTTTTTGTTTCTAACTACTGTTGATTCTGAAATCTGAATTTTTTGGGTGGTGGAGTATATCTGTGATATTCCTTATGAAACTTCTTGGCTTCTTCCTTCTTCGGAGATCCTCCAACTGTCTCTTTGTAGCTTCTTGGTTTTGTTTATTGATCTATTGTTTTGTAGTTTGATCCCTTTTTTGTGTAGTTGTATCCTAGTCTGGATTTTTCATGATGTTGCCTTTGACTACTAATAATCTCATCCAAAATTTTAGAGTTGTTCTACATGATTTTCTTCTGAAGGTCTTTTCTCAATGTGACAATCTCTACTTCAAAATTTCCAATGATCATGTCTCTTTCTTCTAACTATTCCTTCAGTTCTTATTCAATTATCTTGTCTTTCTCTACTTTTTTTTTTAATTTAGTGATCATCTTCTCTAGTTCTTCAGAGTTGGAATTCTAAAATCCCTCTTTTCTTTTTAGTTCTTTTTGAAATGACTTTTTTTTTCTTCTTTTCCCTTTTTTTAACTTCTATGGCACTCGGTAATTCTTCTCTATAGTCAAATTATTCCTCTTCACAATCTTCTTTATATCCTTCTTCATCATACTCTTCTAATGCCATGAATAATACCCTTTCTGTATCACTATCGCTAACTTCATCTTCATCTGATCAGGAACTATCTTCTTTGGTGCAAAGGATTTCCTTGAAAAAATATTTTTTGGTTCTTTTTCCTTTTTCTATTTGTTTCCTCTTAGAGTCATCTTCTTCATTTATTTATTTTTTTCTTATGGGGAAATTTGTTAGAAAAATGACCAATACCAATGCAATTAAAATAAATCAATGGAATCTTACCTTTATATTTGTCGGTTCACTTTTTCAACCTTCTGACAAATTTGGCTACTTTTTTATCATCTTTTGACATATCATTGTTGCTACTATCTAACTTTTTTGTTTACTTGTCCTTTTGATTTTTCTTATTATATCCTTTGAATGCTACTTCATTTTTAACCATATCGTCTTTCTCTATTCTCGTATCATATGTTGTGAGTGTCCCATGTAACTCATCCATGCTCAGTGTAGCTAGGTCCTCTCTCTCTTCTACTGTTGAAATATCTTAATAAAATATCATTGGTATGGATCTCAATACCTTTTTCAGCACAACCTGTTCCTTTTTCTTGGCTCCCAGACATTTTCTATTATTTACTACATAATGATGCAGGAGAATCTCTCCATATCAGCCAGCCAGCTAGCCAGCCACGTCAGCGCGCATGCATTCATATGCTAAAAGGGAGGCGCATCCTCATTTGAATTTGAAATGAATGTAAATTTAAATGCTTAGGTTGTTGAGCCAGGAAAGCCATGCCTTTGAGCAGGCATTAGATAGGATCGACTTTAATGCCAGGATCGGTTGAGATCTAGATCCGATTCTGGACTAGATAGCCATTGATATTAATTGAATAGGGTACGTGAACCTGGAGGGAAGCGCTCGATGAGCCCCTCAAGTAAAAGAGATTTTCATATCTCATTTGGAGTTAGTGGAGTTAGTGGAGTTAGAGTAGAGAAGAGCCGAGAGAGATCAGGAACACCATTGTACTGATACAGGCATTGGTGCCATTTTTAATACAAAACAACAGTTTTTTTCCTGCATTATTCTGTGTTGAATGGATGTTTGTGTGTGTTCCATATATATGCTATAGATGTATGTTGTGTGCTATGCATTCTGCAGGAGTTCGTGTGATTTCAGTTGGGAGGTCTTTGAGGTCTCATTCCATGAGGGTGTGACAGAGTGATGGAACTTTGAATACCAGTGCACTGAGGATGCACTTCTGAACTCTGAGGAGTTAGACAAAGATGTGCTGAGGCACAGGACTGAAGTCAACAACTGAGGAGAGCATACCTGTGAGGTTGTTGAACACCTCAGGAGGTGAGGCTATGTATGAGAACATAGTTGTAGACAGAATCACTGAGGATTCTGTAGGAGCTATGCCAAGTGGGCATTGAGCGCATGCATGAGGTGCACAGAGGAAGGAACTCCATTGTGAGTTTGAAGAGGACCAGAATCATGGAGGATTCTGAGAAGCTCTGCCAAGAGGGCATTGAGCAGGTGCAAGGAGTGCACAGGAGAATAGAATTGTTGAATGTTCTGTGGAAGGAAGATACTCCACCAGGAGGGTGTTGAGAAAGTGTGCGAGGAGGCACAGTAGAGGAAAGAACTCTTAGCGTTCTGGAAGTCAGAGGAAAGGTCCACTGAGGGAACTTTCACTGGGTTACTAAATACCCATCAAGACTCAGAAAGAGGTTGCCTGAGCAATTAGAGAGCCAGGAAGGCACTTTATTCTCCTTCTACAGGAGAGGAGAAGGAAGAGAAAATCCCTCAAGGGGTCTGAGTGTTCATAGACGCTAAGGAGGGATAGCACTAGCATGTGCGTGAGAAGGCTCTATAAGGAGTGTAGGAGTCGAAGAATCCTCCGAGGATTCAAGAAGAAATCTCAGGAAGGCAAGTGATTTTAAGCACGAGGTCGTAACAAAAAGGAATGCAGAGACCAAAGACACCTTTGGAAGAGTTCAGAGTAACAAAATCTCAAGAGGGTTAGCGTTGTATACACACAGTGCGAACTCAGAGGAAGGAGCTCGTAGAGGAAGGAGCGCTAGGGTCGAAGCCCTTGAGAACAGGAAATTCTTCCAAGCCTGGGAGAAAGCACACAGGAAGCCCACAAGAGCTCATCAGCCATCAGATCGGCCTGAGGATAATAGATCTGGACCGTCGAATAGTTCACGTCCAGGAGGAGCGCCAGAAATAGCGCACAGGAGAGGAGGAACGATAGTCGTCGGATCTGGAATAGAATCCAGACAATCATTAGATCTAGGGAAGTTGCGTCGGGTTTAATCCCCAGCGAGAAGACGAGGAGTCCCGAAGGAGTTATCGGGATATTAGTGTCATCGGGTTTTCTTAAGGTATAGAATCGAGACCTTGAAAGTCCCAAAATCCAGAGGATGGATCTCAGTCGTTGATCTTGGCAAGGACACATGTCAAGGAGTCAGGGAGCCATTGGAATTCGGCTCATCAGCATTTTGGGGTTTTCAAGTGCGAAGAACTCTTGCATATAGAAATCACAATCGACGATTTCCCGATAGCATTGAAACCGTCCAAACAATAGGGACACGTGGAGAGAGATCTCGGGTATTCGGGGTGCAGAATATCGGGATTTCTGGAGTCGAGAAACTCTAGCATAATGAAATCGTGATTCACGATTTCCCAAAATGGTCGGAGCCGTTGATCGGAGGGACATGTGTCCAAGGATCCAAAAGAGTTCGGGGTTTGGCATTTCGGGGTTTCCGCATACAACGAAATCGCTGCATTTGAAATCGCAAAACTTCGAACCGCGATTTCCCGACAGGGTTAAAGGCACCATAGAGGAGGACAGGTGTCAGAAGGTTGAGTCTTGTCGTGAGTCAATGCTAGGTGGCATCGGAAATCGGAGAATTAGGAATTCCGAGAGCGTAAGTTCTACGCATTGAAAATCCATGAAGTCTGAAACTCCGAAGTGGGAAAGGACTGTGCTCTTGTGGACCAACGGGTCACATGTAAAAGGAGTTAGCCAGAGGGAGGTAAGATGAGTAGAGTATTATCGTCGATCGAGAGAATTCTTGATATAAGCAGGGAACACGTGGGTGGATGTTCATCGGGGTTCGGGGATTCGTAAGACTCGATCTCGTGAGTACAAGGCTCGCGATCATGCGAAGTCCGATTTCCTGATAGGGAAAAAAGGGAGATCATAAAGAGAATTATGTGGGTGTTAGAAACTCCCGATAAGGGGTTTTGAAGAGAAGGTCCTGGTGGAAGTGGACGTGTTTGTTGGCGCGTTCTACATCAAGTGGTATCAGAGCTTAGTTCTTGCTTGTATATTTCAGGCAGGAAGGAAGATAGAGTTGTTGAGGACTCTATAGGGACTTGTTGCAGAGAGGCAACAGTCCGGAAGACAATCAACAGGACTATAAGATGAAGCTGGAACACTCAAGGACGCGGAGTGACAGCAGCAGATCTGCCAGGGAGATAGATAGAAACAACAAGATGGCTATTGAATGCCATAAGCATGCTAAAAGGAAAAAGCCAGAGATGATGAACGCAGCAGAAATGGATAAAGAGCTCACTGACATCAAGCGAGAGATGGAGGAGCTCGAAATGAAGATGCGGCAGGATAAGAAGTCGATATGGGTGAATGAGTGGCCCATGCAGGAGCCAAAGGTGAAATGGCCAGTCAGGGAGCTGATGGTCAAAAGACAGCAGAGGCTATTAAGAAAATGGTTGAGGTATGCATAAAACCTCAAGGCCACCATGGAAGAGCGAGAAATGGTTTACATCTGTGAACTAGAGATTGGAGACATTCTCGGTGAGGAGAATGATCATAGATTACTGAGGGATCTCATAGACTACCAAGAGGGCAGTGGAAGGTTTCCAAATGGCTAGATGGGAAAGGGAACAGAGATGATATCGGTGGATGATCTCAAGAACTGCCAGGAGGGAAGAACAGGAGAAATTCCAGATTGCCAAGAGGGAAATGAGCTAAGATCAACTGAGGATCTCACAGACTGTCATGAGGATAGTGAGGAAATTGTGCATTGCTAGCCGAACAATGATGGGAGACTAGATGAGGATCTCGAATATTTCCAGGAGGGCAGTGGAGGCATCGAAGACTGCCAGGAGGGCAGTGGAGGCATCGAAGACTGTCAGGAGGGTAGCAGAAGCGTGTTGAACTGCCAGGTGGGCAGAGATGAGAAATTGAGACTGTATGAAGGTCTCATGGATTCAGAAGAGAGTTCAATTCAGCAAGGAGTGCTGATGAAGATGGGATCGGTAGATCTCATGGTCTGCCAGGGAAGCAACAGAGACATCCCATATTTCCAGGTGGGCTGGGATGAGCAGATAAATTTGGATCAGCCAGAGGAGCTGACAGAGTAGGTGAATTTGGATCAACAGGTTCAGCTGACAATGGAAGAAGGTCATAATGATATTCTGATGATAGGGGGGATTGAGATATTCCTACCATTTGCCCAGGAGGAGGTAGAATTTAGTTTTGCAGATGCAGCAACAATAGAGGAACAGGCACAGCTGATGATGACTATCCAAGACGAATTGGTGCAGATGGTGCAGACTTTAGGAGTTGCCCAAGAAGATGAAGAAGAAAATGAGCATTTGGTGGGATGGCTCAATGATTTCAGCCAGCAAGCTAAGAGGGCTGCAGCATTTGAGCTGACAGCAAAAGAAACAGAAGGAGGAAATGAGCATTCCGAGAAATGGCTTGATATTTTTAGCGATGAAGCTGAAGAGACTACAACGTGGGAGTTTGCAGCAGAAGCAAAGGAAGAAGAAGTAGGCAGCATTTTCTTTGTTGACATGTGGGATCAATTTGAAGCCCTGGAGGAAAGGATAAAAGTGCAGAGCATGCACATCCAACAGGTGAAGTTAGAAGTGGATGAGGAAGGCGTGGGAGATCATGATGATCTGCCCAATGACCAAAATTTTTTGCTGCTGAGGAGACTGCAAGAATTGGACCAGCCATTGGAGCAGTTGGATGAAGAAATAGAAAATATCAAAAAGCTGATGTTAGATTCAGCAAGAACTACCAGTGAGGAGCAGCTGAGCAGAAAGGAAGAAGCAATAGTAGTAGCGCAGCAGCAACAGCAGCAGGAATAGAATGGAGCAGATAAAAAGCTCCAAATATTTTTTTGGGATCCAGGAGGATTTCCAACCCCTTACAGGGGAAGCTCATGAGCAGGAGCTCATGATTTCTACAGCTATGGAGTATGATGTAGGAGCATCTCTCCATATCATCCAGCCATCCAGCCAGCCACGTCAGCGCGCATGCATTCATATGCTAAAAGGGAGGCGCAGCCTCATTTGAATTTGAAATGAATGTAAATTTAAATGCTTAGGTTGTTGAGCCAGGAAATCCATGCCTTTGAGAAGGCATTAGATAGGATCGGCTTTAATGCTAGGATCGGCTGAGATCTAGATCCGATTCTGGACTAGACAGCCATTGATATTAATTGAATAGGGTAGGTGAACCTGGAGGGAAGCACTCGATGAGCCCCTCAGGTAAAAGAGATTTTCATATCTCATTTCGAGTTAGTGGAGTTAGAGTAGAGAAGAGATGAGAGAGCTCAGGAACACCATTGTACTAATACAGGCATTGGTGCCATTTTTAATACAAGACAATAGTTTTTTTCCTGCATTATTCTGTGTTGAATGGATGTCTGTGTGTGTTCCATATATATGTTGTAGATGTATGTTGTGTTTTATGCATTCTGCAGGAGCTCATGTGATTTCAGTTGGGAGGTCTTTGAGGTCTCGTGCCATGAGGGCATGAGAGAGTGTTGGAACTCTGAATACCAGTGCACTGAGGATGCACTTTTGAACTCTAAGGAGTCAGACAAAGATGTGCTGAGGCACAGGACTGAAGTCAACAACTCAGGAGAAGCATACCTGTGAGGTTGTTGAACACCTCAGGAGGCGAGGCTGTGCATGAGAACACAGTTGTAGACAGAATCACTGAGGATTTTGTAGGAGCCCTACCAAGTGGGAATTGAGCGCATGCACGAGGTGCACAGAGGAAGGAAATCCATTGTGAGTTTGAAGAGGTCCAGAATCATGGAGGATTCTGAGAAGCTCTGCCAAGAGGGCATTGAGTAGGTGCAAGGAGTGCATAGGAGAATAGAATTGTTGAACGTTCTGTGGAAGGAAGATACTCCACCAGGAGGGCGTTGATAAAGTGTGCGAGCAGGCACAGCAGAGGAATTAACTCTTAGAGTTCTGGAAGTCAGAGGAAAGGTCCACTGAGGGAAATTTCACTGGGTTACTGAATACCCAGCAAGACTTAGCAAGAGGTTGCCTGAGCAATTAGAGAGACAGGAAGGCAGTTTATTATCCTTCTGCAAAAGAGGAGAAGGAAGAGAAAATCCCTCAAGGGGTCTGAGTGTTCATAGAAGCTCAGGAGGGGCAGCACCAGCATGTGCGTGAGAAGGCTCTACAAGGAGTGTAGGAGTCGAAGAATCCTCCGAGGATTCAAGAAGAAAGCTCAAGAAGGAAAGTTATTTTAAGCATGAGGTCGTAACGACAAGGAATGCATATACCAAAGACACCTTTGGAAGAGCTTAGAGTATCAAAAGTTCAAGAGGGTTAGCGTTGTATACACACAGCGGGAACTCAGAGGAAGGATCTCGTAGAGGAAGGAGCGCTAGGGTCAAAGCCCTTGAGAACAGGAAATTCTTCCAAGCCTGGGAGAAAGCACACAGGAAGCCCAGGAGAGCTCAGCAACCATCGGATCGGCCTGAGGAGAATAGATTTGGACTATCGAATAGTTCACGTCCAGGAGGAGCACCAGAAATAACGCACAGGAGAGGAGGACCGATAGCCGTCGGATCTGGAATAGAATCCTAACAACCGTTAGATCTCAGGAAGTTGCATCGGGTTTAATCCCCAGCGAGAAGAGGAGGAGTCCCAAAGGAGTTATCGAGATATTGGCGTCATAGGGTTTTCATAAGGCAGAGAATCGAGACCTTGAAAGTCCCAAAATCCTGAGGATGGATCTCAGTTGTAGGGACATGTGTCAAGGAGTCAGGGAGCCATCAGAATTCAGCTCATCGACATTTCAGGGTTTTCAAGTGCAAAGAACTCTTTCATATAGAAATCACGATCGGCGATTTCCCGATAGAATCAGAACCGTCCAAACAGCAGGGACACGTGGAGAGAGATCCCGGGTATTCGGGGTTCGGAATATCGGGATTTCCGGAGTCGAGAAACTCTAGCATAATGAAATCACGATTTGCGATTTCCCAAAATGGTTGGAGCCGTTGATCGGAGGGATGCGTGTCCAAGGATCCAAAAGAGTTCGGGGTTTGGCATTTTGGGGTTTCTGCATACAACAAAATCGTTGCATTTGAAATGGTGAAACTCCGAACCACGATTTCCTGACAGGGTTAAAGGCACCATAGAGGAGGATAGGTGTCGGAAGGTTGAGTCTTGTCGTGAGTCAACTCCAGCTGGCATCGGAAATCGGAGAATCAGGAATTTCGAGAGAGTAATTTCTACGCATTACAAATCCGCGAAGTCCGAAACTTGGAAGTGGGAAAGGACTATGTTCTTGTGGACCAACGGGTCACATGTAAAAGGAGTTATCTGTAGGGAGCTAAGGGGAGTAGAGTATTATCGCCGATCGGGAGAATTCCCGATATAAGCAGGGAACACGTGGGTGGTTGTTCATCGGGGTTCGGGGATTCGTAAGACCCGATCTCGTGAGTACAAGGCTCGTGATCACGCAAAGCCCAATTTCTCGATATGGCAAAAAGGGAGATCATAAAGAGCATTCTGTGGGTGTTAGAAACTCCCGATAAGGGGTTTTGAAGAGCATTCTAGCTCTTCGGGCCTAAGGAAGAGAAGGTCCTGGTGGAAGAGGATGTGCCTGTTGGCCCGTTCTGCATCACATCAACTCGTAGAAATTAGGCTACTGTGTTTTCATCTTCATTCATCTTCAGTTGTTCAAACTTTGATTTGAAAATTTGAAGTTTAGCTTCCTTGAGTTTATCATCTCCTTCGTATATGTTCTTCATTTTGGCCCAGATGTATTTCAAGGAATCACAATGCATAACTTTGGTGTATATTGATTTATTCAGACCATTCAGGAGTGAACTTGTGGATTTTGAATTATTTTCTTCAAGTTTTTTCCATCTTTATCTATTGGAGGAGTGGTTGGTGCTTTGTATCCATCTCCTACTGATCATAAAACATTCAAATCCTAGTTCCTCTATATCTATCTCCATTATTATTCTCTAGAAGGAATAATCATCTCCATCAAATTGTGGTATCCTAATATTAGATTAATCCATAATCTCCTTTCGGTTTCTTAAACTTCCTCTTGAAGGACCTGATCTGATATCAATTGTCGAATTACTAAGAGGGGGGTTGAATCAGTAATAGATATTTTTAATCCTTTTTAACCACAACGTATATAAGTGTTTTTAACTTTTTGATCAATTTACCAATATCATTCAATAAGTGTAGAATAAATAAACCATGAACAATGAGAAATCATACACATACAAGTTACACCATTATTTTGACATATAAACCCAATGCGAGAGAAAAACATGAAATGTTTTTTCTTATATGTATTTAAAAAGTACATTCATTGGAAGCCCCGAATTCCTTTGTTTTCTAGCTACAACTAGAAGGAGGCTCCAACCCCCTAGATTCTGAGGCTACAACCTGAGGGAATCTCCAACTCTCCAATTTTCTGGCTCCAACTAGAAGGAGGATACAACTCCCTATGTTCTCCGACTACAATTGGAAGGTGGCTCCAACCACCTATCCTTTCCCCATCCAACAACCCTAAAATATAAGTGCCAAATGTACATGACCTATCATTGTCATTAAATCAAATAACCTGTAGTTGTCATTGTCACAACCTGTTACTGTCAATCTTGTCACTGAAAGACTGTCACAACCTGTACCAATATTATTCAAAAACTTTCCTATAGATCCGCGATCAATCTATTCTACAACAGGTGAATGTCTGTGTATTTTTGTATTGCAGCTCTTGGATGTTCATGCCTCGGTTTGCTATAACTTGTGGACTAGCACAATGCTCTTCTAGTATCACTCATATTGAATCTATCACTTTGTCTATGTCACTGTCTCACTCTATCACTATATGATCTCTTTGTATCTTCTCACAAACTAGTTGATCTAATAGAAAATAATACTCATCCAATACCCAAGTAAATCTAACAAAACCAAGTACTAGGTTCATACATATGTCTCACTGATCTTGTGTAATAAAAGAAACCTTTACATTAACCATGCATCAAACCCTAACTATTATGCAATCACAACCTGTACTGATAATAATATGTCTCAACCATAGACCCTGAACCATACTCCAAATAACACAAGGTATTTCTTAACAAGATGCCCAATGAAGTTTCCTAACAAAAAAAACAATACAATAACATTGTGTCTCTGTAGTTATGTCATATACAAAGTATACCATACAACCAATAGTCCCCCAAGTGAAAAATCTCAATCTCCCATGGCCATACTCCAATCATTTACCAAGGATCTACTTAAGATAAGAATATAAGATACCTTTGCTACTGTAGATAGCTCTGACTTACCTTCTCATGGTTATACCTTCATGTAGCCTCTTCTCATCTCTGCAACTTGTCGCTTATGATAGATCTTATCTTCCTTTCCTTCATCTTTGGCAACAGATCTATGCTCTCTCTTTAGTAAACTCATGGGAATTTGTTCTTTGTCCCACTATGGCCCATGGATGTTTTCATCCTTATTGTACTGCAACCTACATATTTCCTTAGTAAAACCCTAGTTCAGTACCTACATTCTCAACCCTTCGACTCCTAGGACTTATCTCGTCATTTCTTTAGACTCACTTCTTTAGATTGTTCAATGATACCTTCCCATAACATTTCACAAAATAAATATTCAATGTGCTCAATAGGTGCTAATGGGAGACCCTTGCTCTCTTATTTATACTCTCCATGTAGCTTCCTTTAGGGGTTATCTTCTAACAATTTTATCCAACTTTCCTATTTTAGTGATAACCCACTTTTAACTACTTTACTCACTTGCAACCACTTTACCATAAATAGTAAGATAACCACTTATTGTTGCAACTGATTTATTTTTTATTATTTTCTTATTGCAACAAGTTTACCTGAAATTAAATCTAGTTACAACCACTTTCACCAGTAAACTTCTTCTAGGATCTTATAGAATAATTGACTTCTTTGACCTTGTATGGGCTTCTAGATAACTCATGAGGGTTCTCCAACTTCAATAAGCCATATCTCTTCAACCATGAGGAACTATGTGATGTACCACATATCATCGGAAATGACATGACATGTATTATCCATCTAGAATAGTCTCTCCTATAAATTCATTGATCTTCATTAAATTATTCCTGAAGAAAACATGGGCTCCTTATCCACACCTATGGGGATACCAAAATTTGGTACCAGACTTTCTTCAATTTTTGACATCAATGAAAACCAACCCAATTAATAAATAGTGCATAAAGAGACAGATCCAAGTAAGTCAAAGGATCATAGATCACATGCCAAGGAAGAATAATCTAAAAGTTTTGGTAGACATAATCATCACTCACTGAAAAACTTAGTGAGGAGAGCAGAGAGTAGTCCAAGTTTATCTCCTGTCAGAAAGCATAGGAGGAATTCTAGAGTGGATGAACTAGAAGGGGAGATGAGGAATATTGATGTAGGAGCATCACTAGCAAAGCACGAGTGAAGGACAAATAAGCGCCTAGCATGATTTTTGAAGTGCATTTTAAATTTTAAAGTGGAATATAATGTAAATATTTTTAAAGGATTGTAATTAAATAACATATTTAATGTTTTAGGGATGGATGATCGCATGAGATCATTGGAGAATGTATTTTCTTTTAATGAACCCATGTGCAATAGAGATTCAATGTGTTCTATCTTATCTGTCTGTCACAAATATTTATTGTAATAAATCCTAAGTAGTTGAAATCCTTTAATTCGATAGGATAGATCTAGAGTATTTGGGGGGAAAAGATCAAAGAGCCCCTCTTGTATAAATATTTGTATTGTTTCCCAGAAGAGGATGTTGAAGTTGTTGGTATTCTAGTTGTTGAATCTATTGTATAGGTTGTTCATAGTTAATGTAGAAGTTTCTTAAGCTTATCAGGGTGTGTGAGAAAATGTATAATTTAAGTTGAATTAATATAACGGAGAATCGGCCCGCACGGGTGTAGACGGATTGGCAACTGCTGTGTAAATGGAAGGAAATTTGTAAATGAAGTCTCATGTTCGATTCTCACCCGGACTTACTCATGCACCATTCTTGCGGGCTGGGTGGTTGCACTTGGGGTTATAGTGGTAGTCACTTGGGGATCGACCCTGTGTCACACGAGTACAAGAACCGCAATTTGTCGATTCCCCCA
>ML798321.1:91077-105099 GCA_009831015.1 Picea engelmannii | reverse complement strand
CAGGGCCTACATGTACTTCCTTTTTCAATTCACTTTGTCATCTTCAAAAATTCATTTCTCCTCAACCATGAAGATCCATGTGACATGCCACATACCACTGGAAACAACATGATGTATACTATCCATTCATGGGTGTTGTATATGCATGTGCATTTTCCTTCATGTCCAAATACCTTTATCAATCTTGCGGTCCAAAACACGTGACTAGGGTTGACATCAATGACAACAATCAATCTTCCAACAAGAATAATATGATACAATACATCTACAAGGGATATTTATTGAGTTTTCCCTCCTACAACATCATTCTATCTAATCGAATTAAATCCTACATCTACTTTACATTGATTACATTAATTTCCTACAACTGACAGATGAGAGAAACCGCACAAGATCTATGTTACAATCCCCAAATCATTTAAGAGAACTTATGTCTCTCCATATATTACAATAATGTGCCATCCTTTTGAAATTCAAAATATCTTCAAAATGTGCGTTGGTGCATATCCAACTGTCCTCCACTTTCACTTTCTTGTGATGCTCCTACATCATAATCTTCTGGCTGAAAAATTCATGGACTCCTATCCATGATCTCCTACATTGTCTATCCATGTTTCTGGATATCTGCTACGCTTTATGAACTGGCATCTTCTGTAACATCCCTCGGCCACCCACAGGTCGGGGAATGCCACTCCAGAGAAATATCTCATGCTCTGACAACATTTGGTAACATCCCTAGCCTTAAACAGGTCAGGCCATGCTACTCTAGGGAATGCTTTCGTTCTCTTACTACGGAACATACGATAACATACCCAGTAATCAACTGAGCTATGCCACATAAATTTTCTCTTCAAACTGCATGCAACTTAAACATATACATACAACACTCTTGCAGAATCTTTACATATAAACATAAATAAACAATTACATTCTATAATATATGATTTTATACTGAAATAACAGTAACCACAGATATGCAGCATATACAGGGAAATACCCACAAACATATAGACATTTATATTCACATATATGATAAACCGTAACATAAGCATGTAAATAACAATGCAGCATATAATTTTATCATATGATTGGTACTTATCTTGGAAATATTGTCACCAACTATGCATAGACCATCCATGAACCTCTCAGACTTAGACTACAATTTTCATCACTCTCATCAGTGAGTCACCCCCGAGCTGGGACTGAACTCCACCTGGGTAAAGGGTTCCTAACTAGGCTAAGGCTCATGGACAATAGGAAAGACTCTGTCTCAGGTGCTCAATCAACTAACAACCTACAGCCTCTCATTCCCCACATGCATGTCCCACCCAAGGAAGTCTTCCCCTTCTCTGCTCAACAATCCCTCGACTGCCCCACTTCCCTTCTAGGGCTTCAACAACAGGCCGGATTGGAAGTCTCAGAGAACTGTAGCTTTGGTTTAGTACCTTTGGGAATCAATCCCCAACAATTCTCTTTCTCGGAGAATTGCTCACGGACATGACAACCTACTTCTTCAAACCCACTCCAAGCTAACCAGGTACAACCACCAGAAAAGGTTATGGAAATAGGCTTAGATATGGTGAAATGGACGTCTCAAGGATAATGGAATGCATGAATGAATAATTTCATGGAATCATCGACTGGATAACTGAGTAATGGAAGGAATCACCATGAAAACTGATCATGAAAATGATGGTGAGAATGATGGTCAAGCTGTTGGTAAGAGTCCCTGTGGAAAAGTGACCAAATGCGCTAAGTTCCCACGATATGAATGCATGTCCCCAACTTGACACTTGTCATGTTTGGAAGCTACTTTGGTCCACTTGTCCCCAGCTTTAGAACTTAGGATAAAATAATTATCCATACTTTATTCTTTTACGAAATATTAATATCATATTCCCTTTTGGATTAATCTCTCTAGCTTATCCCTTTTCCTTGACTTTTGGCCCTCCCTTTCCCTAACTGGTGAAGTTTAGTCCCCCATCTATTTTATCGTGGTCGATCTGTGCACAGTGATGTATTTTATATTAATCATGAGACATGTACAAAATAGATGCACTGGCCTTTAACATCTAGGCGCTCCGGCCTAATACCAAAATATAAGCACCCCAGCTTATAATAACTAGCTCACCAGCCTATAACACATATCATATACACGAGGTTCATTGACCTCCATACTGTGTGTACTTTAGTTACTGCGCGCGGTATCCAGGAATGTGTACACTGCATCTTTTTACTGCACAGTGCATGCGCACATTATGCCATGAAAGGTGTATTACAAAATGATGTCAAAACAACTCACCAACTTAAGTATACTTAGTTTACATTTACAATTGGGTTTGAGTAAGGGATATTACAATCCCCTTCCCTTATTTATGCATTGTCCTCAGTGCATCATATACCCATATACAAAAAAAAAATCAAAATTACTCAAAAATATGCGGGTATTCCATCTGCATTGCATCCTCATGCTCCCAAGTAGCGTCCTCAGGACTGTAACATGTCCATTGGACCTTTACAAACCCTATGTCTCGATTCTAGAGCTGCTTGACTTTCCAATCCAAATGCCACTTACCTCTATGACATTCTTTGGCGCTGACCATTCTCTAATGGCCTCTATCTTCTCATGATCCACTTCTATCCCATCCTTTAAAATGATATGCCTCAAATAATAAATTTGTTTCTGATAAAATGATCACTTGATCAATTTGGCATACAACGGATGCTCCCTTAATACTTGAAACACCATCCTCAAATGATGTTCATGCTCTTCCTCTGAGTTGGAATATATAAGAATGTCATCCAAAAAGACAATGACAAACTTGTCCAAATACTCTTGGAAAACACCATTCATTAAGCACATGAAAACAACTGGTGCATTTGACAACACAAATGACACCATTGTGAACTCATAATGACCATACCTTGTCCTGAAGGTGGTATTTCTGATATCTTCTTCTTTAATCCTTACCTAATGATATCTTGATCTGATATCTATCTTTGAAAATATCATTCCATCCTTCAATTGATCAAAGAGGTCATCAATCCTTGGCAAAGGATACTTGTTCTTAACAGACACTTTATTCAACTATCTGAAGTCAATGCACAATATTAGTGTTCCATATTTCTTTCTCAGAAGAAATACTATGGCACCCCAAGGTGATACACTTGGGTGTATATACCCCTTCTTCAGAAGCTCTTCAAGCTGCATTTGCAACTCCTTCAATTCTAGTGTACTCATTATGTAAGGAGTCTTTGATACTGGCGCTACTCCAGGCATTAAATTTATAGAGAAATCAATGTCTCTCCTTGGGGGTAGTCTGGGTACCTCCTTGAACACATCTTCAAAATATTCTAGGACTGCATAATCCTCCAAATTTGGCACCTTATCCTTAGGTATCTCCGCCAAATGAGATGAAATTAATTGACACCCTTTTCTGCAACATTTCTTCAGCTGCAATGCTGAAATTTCTCTAATGGTTATTGCTCTAGAAATTCCCTATACCTTCCTTAGTTTCCCTTCCTCATCCAAGAAAGTAAATTCTTTGTTATGACAGTCTAAGAGAGTACGATGTTGGTCCAACCAATCCATCCCAATTAGACAATCATAGCAACATAAAGGAAAGATGTTCAAATCTGTCTTGGTGCTCAGTCCATTCATGTCCATGAGGCATGACTTAACCATCTCATTAAATTTTCTTTTGGCTCCTATAGCCAGCTGCACCAACTAGGATTTCCCATGCTTGCTTCTTGGAAATTGCAAACTTTCCACCATCTTAGGTCTATATAACTATGAATAGCTCTTGAATCAATTAAAATAGCAATGGTTTGGTTGTTGATCATACCTTCCACTTCAATCATTTGGGACTAATACTCTATTTTCTTGTTGTCTAGGGCTGCATAAATCCTTGGCACATATTTTCCCATGTCCTCCACTATTTCATCTTGCTATACATTGTGAAAAACCCTACCTTTTTCACCTCTATGAGGACAAACTCTGAACCTATGATCTCCTTTACAACCCCAACATTGCATAAGTGGTTGCCTTGGCCCTTGACTCCCTGTGTCAATCGTTCTAGGTTCTTTAGGTGTTTGCTATCCTTGTGGATTATTTCTAAAGAATGGTGGCTTGGCTCCCTTCTTCCTCTCATCCATGTTGAATTTCTTTTTGTCTTCCCAAGCCTTTTGGAAAACTGGACTTGCTTTCTACTGATCATATAGGCATTTATCTCACCTTATGGTCTCTTCTAATTTCTTGGGATCATCATACTGTATTTTTTCACTATTGAATGATGGAAATCCACTCAAATACCTTTGAATTTTGACTATCTCATCCTTGATGAAAAATACATACTTCGGCAGTTCCAGAAACCTTCTCTCATATTCATCTATGGTCATACTTCCAAGCTTGAGTTCAAAGAACTCTTTCATTTTCTTGTCATAGTATCTCTTATTCAAGTATTTCTTCTTAAAATTCTTCTTGAATTCCCTTCAAGTAACACTTTTCTCCTCAATGTGCTACACCTGCACAAGTTGATCTGAGCACATGGAGGCCTTTCCTTTGAGTTGATAGATAGAAATTCTACCTTATGTATGAGAAGAATAATTATGCATTTGAAAATACTTTCTCATGCCCAACAACCATGTTTCTGCATCTTCATCCTTCTTGTGCTCACCATCAAATGTAGGAGGTTTGATTCTATTCATTTCTCCTCACAGCTCATCCACCCCATACCTCTTATACCTTCTGATAGGGGATAGAATTGAGTTGTTGCTTGGTCTCTTATTGGAATGCCTTGGGGAATGATGGTGATGTCTACTGACACTTATTTCTTTTCTTTCCTCATCCGAAGGCTTGTGACTTTAAGATTTTCTTGAGCCACTCTCCTTAACCAATTTCTTTTCTATTATGTTCAAGCTCTCCGATAACTTCACGTTGAATTCATCCTACTGCTCCTTGGCTCTCAGAAGCCTTTCATTATCATCCTTATGGATTTGGACATTCTGCAAATTTTTAATAGTCTCATCCATATTCATGTTTTCATTTATTTCTTCTCCATGTCTATTGGAGTTTGTTCCTTCAATGTCCAAATGGAAATCTACCCCTCTGCTCTCATCTTACTGACTGTAATTCCCCTGTGCCTCTTCCATTCCTATGTAATTTTCACTAGTCTAATCTAATCTAGTTGTTGTTAATTCTGCAAAACGTGTAGTCATCGAAACTTATCAGACTAACAATTCAATAATTCATGAAAAATATGAACCATTTTAGTTTAATATATACATCGAAATTATCTCTCCTGATTTCCTGGTGTTATCACCATGACAATTCTAGATGAGACCCAAGTCTTCAAAACATAGATGCGCGGTGCCTTCAGAGGTACATCTGGGCAAGAAGGTGGTTTTCTGAAACCACTTTCGCCAAGACGTGGTATCACGTGCTTCAACATGTCAAATCCACCACTCGTGGAGTGGGTGACGACTAATCAGATCACCCCGTTTCACTCGTTTGGTAATTCATAGCCATGTGACGTCAGCTAAATGCCACCATGTAATAAACTCAAAAGATAATCATTCGAAATGGATTAGCCAAGCATGGCAACCCAACACTCTTGTGCGTAGTCCGTTTGCGCTTCATAATTGGGATTTTATAACTACCAGTCCTCAAGTATGAAGGAATCTGATTATCCATAAATGAAATAATATCCAAATTTCTCGACTTTCTTCTCTCTGTAAAAGAATTTCGGTATCCACAACCTAAGATACATGGACAATTCTAAATCCAATGACACTGGTTATTCGGGCAACATCCTAGACTTTCTTGCGAATAAGGTGGAAAGGGTAGTCTCTCATATACTAGAGACTAAGTTTCACACAAAACTTGCCATCAACTCTACATTGGAAGCTAGGATAAATCTCATTATGAAGGATTTAGTCATCAATAGGCCAACTGCTAAGAAGAAAAGGAGCAAGCAGCAAAAGAAGCAGGAATCCATGCTGAAACAGTCGAAAGTGTTGGAGATAATCAACCGGTCTGGTTAGATTCTTTAAATGAGGAGATCACTAAGTTGAAGTGAGTCCTCAACTAACATTAAGTAGGTTTTCAGAAAATTTTGAACAGTTGGTAGTAGAGGTAAGGAGCACCAGATATGATAGGCCTATTCTTAAACGACCCTTTTTACAATAGGATAACTGTTATCATCCCCTTTTTTGTAATTTTGTGATTAATACGATTATATAAATACAGAAGCATATTTTGGGTTGTTTATTACAATATTTTAACTGGTTGTGTTATGAGTCTTGTTTTCTTTTATAGTATTTTTTTTTCTTGTAATCTTATATTTCACTTCCATCTGTCTGAATCAGAGGAATATAAAACTCAAAATTCTTTTTAATTAATGCTCTGATGTGGTTGTGTGTTTCTTTTTCTCTGATACTATGTAATTAAACTCAGACTCATCGTATCTCAAATGACTTCACACACACTAAACTTCATCCTTTACACCCATATTATCATGCATAGAAACACCACAAGGTAAAATGCGTTTTCGCGCACCTATATCTACTATGCATTTCTTCTTCATCGCACCAAAATCTTGCGTGCACTACTTTTGCGTTGTGTGCCAATATCCATTGCACACAGTTTTGGCATCGTGCACTGATACTCCACATGCATTTCACCCTATGCATTGCACCATGTCAAAGTTCAATATCTTCCATTGCACACAATAATCTGCGTGCACCATTGAATACACTATTGCGAGACAACTTATACTCATACTATGCGTGTACCACAAAAATCCTCTGTGTTATGCAATAATTGCACACCCCATTTGCACATTACTATGTGCATGCATCCACACATAATAATCTTCTGCGCAGTGCCACAATTTATCATGCACACTTGCACACCAACGTTTTTCGCGTGATGCAAAAATTTACCGCATGCCTGCATGCCAACATTTTCCATGGATGCTCTGTGACTTGAATTTTGGTCACTTCGAAGTTACTCTTCTGTGAATATTCGGTTCAACTGAACTCCTCTGGCCCATCTAGGCTTATTGTTGAAACTAAAGTTCTGATACCAATTTGTAACGTCCCCCGGCCACCCACGGGTCAGGGAATGCCACTCTAGAGAAACTTCTCATGCTCTGACACCAGTTGGTAACATCCCCATCCTTAAACAGGTCGGGCCATGCTACTCTTAGGAACTCTTTCATTCTCTTACTACGGAACATACAGTAACATACCCAGTAATCAACTGAGCTATGCTACATAAATCTTCTCTTCAAACTGCATGCAAGTTAAACATATATATACAACAGTCTTGCGGAATCTTTACATATAAACATAAACAAACAATTACATTATTTAATATATGATTTTATACTGAAATAATAGTAACCACAGATATGAAGCATATATAGGGAAATGCCCACAAACATACAAACATTTATATTCACATATATGATAAACCGTAACATAAGCATGTAAATAACAATGCAACATATAATTTTATCATATGATTGGGACTTATCTTGGAAATATTGTCACCAAATGTGCACAGACCATCCATGAAACTCCCAGCCGTAGACTACACTGTTCATCACTCTCAACAGTGACTCACCCTCAAGCTGGGACCAAAATCCACCCGAGTAAAGGGTTCCTAACTAGGATAAGGCTCATGGACAACAAGAAAGACTCCATCTCAGGTGCTCACTCAACTAATAGCCTACAACCTCTCATTCCCCACATGCATGTCCCACCCAAGGAAGTGTGCCCCTTCTCTGCTCAACAGTCCCTTAGTTGCCCCACTTCCCTTCTAGGGCTTCAACAACAGGCCGGATCGGAAGTCTCATAGCACTATAGCTGTATTTCAACACCTTCAGGAATCCATCCCCAACAATTCTCTCGCTCATAGAATTGATCACGGGCCTGACAACCCACTTCTTCAATCCTGCTCCAAGCTAACCAGGTACCCCCATCGGAACATGTTATGGAAATAGGCTCAGATATGGTGAAATGGATGTCTCAAGGATAGCAGATTGCGTGAATGAAGATGGTCATGGAATCATTCACTGGATAACTGAGTGATGGAAGGAATCATTGTGAAAACTAATCGTGAAAATGATGGTGAGAATGATGGTCAAGCTACTGGTAAGAGTCCCCATGGAAATGTGACAAAATGAGGTAAGTCCCCATGATATGAATGCATGTCCCCAACTTGACACTTGTCATGTTTGGAAGCTACTTCAATCCACTTGTCTCAAGCTTTAAAACTTAGGATAAAATAATTATCCATACTTTATGCTTTTAGGAAATATTAATATAATATTCCCTTTTGGATTAAGCTCTCTAGCTTATCCCTTTCCCTTGGATTTTGTCCCTCTGTTTCCCTAACTAGTGAATTTCAATCCCCCATCTCTTTTATCGTGGTTGGTCTGCACACAACATTCTATTTTATATTAATCATGATACATGTACAAAATAGGCACATTGACCTTTAACATCTAGGCACTCCGGCCTAATACCAAAACATAAGAATCCCATCTTATAATAACTGGCTCACTAGCCTATAACACATTTCATATACACGAGGCTCGTTGACCTCCATAATGCGCACACTTTAGTTACTGCACACAGTATCCAGGAATGTGTACACTACATCATTTTACTGCGTAGTGCATGCACACACTATGCCATGAAAAGTGTATTACAAAATGATGTCAAAACAACTCACTATCTTATGTATACTTACTTTTCATTTACAATTGGGTTTGGTCGATGGATATTACATCTTCAATCTGGTGTCCCTTCCACTTTATCAAATATTCAAAATATGTCTTCTTCCGGATCTTCTTGCTAACTCTTTGAACAATGATTTTTTCCATCTACGAATTTTCAGGTACATACATTTGTTTGACCCATTGGTTTTCCTTCCAATTTTATTCCCCATCTCTTTTATCTGCTCTATAAGGATACATATATGCTATGTTGAATATGGGTGATATGCCCACATCATCTGGCAATTCCATCTCATAAGAATTTGCTGCAAATTTTGTCAAGATCTTACACGGCCCTATCTTTTTCATCTTCATCTTGTTATATGTTCCCCTTGGGAACCTTTATTTTCTTAGATGTGCTAAGACCAAATATCCCACTTCGAAGTGAATCTCTCTAATGCGTGGATCTACTCTACACTTTTACTCCTGGTTGGAACTCTACAACCGTTCTTTAATCTTACTGTTAACGCTCTGTAAATTTCCAGAGGTTGTCAGAAAAGAAGAAATCTACGAGAGGTAACTTTATCCAACCACTTCGAAACTAGAATCTAGCCCTACCAGCTTCAGAGAGGTATCTCTCTGTATGATTTAGATATGTTTCAACTTTAAGATGTTAGGCTAGTTATATAAAATGAATAAGAGTGAAAAGGTTTGTTGCTTTGCTGTGTTGGCTGAAAAGGGCTTTACGCATCCATTGGGCTATGGGGTCTGTATTATAAAGATAGAAATCTAAAACAGAGACAAAAGATTCTTTTCACAGGGAAAGATAATGCATTTGTTGGATTCTTTAGCAATAAAATGATGAATAGCAGAAAAGACGAGAATGTCAATTAAAGCAAAGAAGCATTTAAGAATTTCTTCACTGTAATATCAGAAGATAAACATTAAAATCTTTCAAAGTTAGAAACAGGGTATACAAAGATAAATTCTGCAACATGTGTTACTTTCAAAGATTAGATCAGAACACAATATGACAATTGAGCAAGAAGAACATTCAACATAGAAAAGAAAACGTCACCAATGAATAACAGGCGAGAATCCTGTGAAAACGTCTCTTGTATTACTGGAAGATTTCTTGACAAAAATTACAGTCTTGTAGCTTGCAGGGCGTGAAGATCAACCCTCAATACTTCAAATTTTGAAGTATTTATAACAAAAGATACAAATGATCCTATCATTAAATATCGGGACGTGGAAAATCTAAATTTAGCTAGCTAACTTAACAAGATACAAAAATCTAGGAAATTGTTTGATGATGTCTCAAAACTTCATGTTGTTTTCTAGGTGAACTGTTGGTGAGGCCTCTGCATGACCTCATCTGACTCGATAGATAACTGGGCTTGGACATCTCATCAACTACTTGATCAGATTGCAAAGCTCTTCCCATCGAAGGTGACTAGAAATGCTGACTTTGAGCAATCTACGGTAAACTTCATCCATCTCTGTGTACTTGGAAAAAGATGGCTTGGTGATGAAAATGTATCGGATCTCATGATGTGTGTTGATATCTAACTACAAAGCATATAAGAATTCCTTACCTGAGATACTACCTTGTATCCCTGAGAATTTTGAGCTATCCTTAGCCACAGTGGCTAGTCTCTTTTTATAATCGGGGAGTGTCATCAATTTTTCATTTATAACTTTCAAATCGGGAAGGCCTTTCTTCTGCAGAGCTTCGATCTTGCTAAAGAATATTTTCACTCTTGTGTCCATGATCTAGACCTTTTCCTCCAGCTGTAGCATCATTCCTCTCTTGGTCAGTACCCTTTTGACCTCAAGGATGGTCTCTATCCTATCTTCAATCTTCAGATCTTCTAGCTCCTCTATGGTATTGGAATTCAGAAATTTGATGATCTCAATAGCTTCTGTAGGCATCTCTCCCAGTTATGATCTTATCTTCTCGATGGCATGCTTACTTCTTTGCACCATCTCGTTTTTCTCGAACATGATTTGTATCATCGACCATATTTCATTCATGGACTTGGTGATTACCGTCCAGATACTTTCCTTGACCTCAACAAGTGTTTTTCTTGCCACTGTTTGCTTATGAATTTGTTGTAATTCCTGTTTGAGATGGTCTGATGTCTTCTTCTTCTTGGAGTAGCTAGTTTGATAAGAAGACTTGAGTTCTTGGAGGTTCTCAATCTCCTTTCTGAGTCTGCTAATCTATGTCTCTTGCAAATTCATCTCCTCCATGGATTTAGCTAATTAAATAGTATTCTCCAGAGCTATCAGTGGAGTTGTTGAGCGAATTTCTATTACATACACTGTGCTCACTCCTGTGAGTGGACCTGCACTCAGTGGAATGACTTCCATGGGTTTTGACTGCTCCTTCTCTTTCACTAGTTTCTCCAATTCTGCTTCCATTTCCTTCAACTACGCATTTTTCTCCATGATCAGTTTGAGCATCTCATCCTTTTCTCCTTCTGTCTTAGATATTTCCTTTGCCTATGAGTCTTTTGTTGGTGGAAATTTCAATTGTTTCCTTAGAGATGCTATATCGACATTTTTCTTTTTGAGCATCTCCTCAACTGCTTTCACATTCAAGGGATCATACCCAATCTTGAGGACCAGTTCTTCCAGCGTCTTGATCCTATTATCCTTGGCAAAGGATGATATCTTTTCTAACTTAAGCTGCGTCTGGACATTAGTCAGTGATACTTGCAACTTGGAGGCAGCAGTGGAAGAATTTTCCAATGTGGAGAAAACCATTTCTCCAGTTTGCTTGTGCAGATCCATTTGATCAGCTGGATGCACATCCTTGGTCTGGAATTTGAATGTTTCCCTTTTGTAATCAGTGATTACTTTCAGGTCTGGCACCTGTGCTTGCAGAAACACCATGTGCATTCTACCCTTCTCAGTGTCGAATGTCAAGAACAGTCTATATTGAGCAGTTGATGTTTGCTTCTAGAACTGAGGATATGTGTTCTTGGTCAGCATCTATTTTTTTTTATTTATCAAATTGTACTTCTAAAAAATACTCAACTTTGGTCCTGTTTTGCCTGGCTTCTTGACTGGTGGAGTATCTGTAGGATTCTTGGGTAATACTCTGGTTATGATCTGTTTGTTGCTTGTACTAAGGAGCGACCGATCCACCTCCATAGTTGTAGTAGATTGAGTTTCCTTTTCGCCAACCGTGTCGGGTGCCTAAGTGGTTTTTAGCCTCTTTGTGTGTATTTGGAATTCTTCAGATGATACCTCAATGATGGAAGGAGAAGTCTCCTTCCTGGGCCTTTTATCCTTTGGAACCTATGGTGTAGTCGTTTGTGAAATAGTGACCGAAGGGTCCTGCTGTTCTATCTCAACTAGAGTGTTTGGCTCCCATTCTTCCTGGTTTGCGAACTTCTCTACCTCAGGCCTAGATGTGTGAACATATGGGATATTCTTATTTTTTATCCTCATCTCAAAAATTATCCCACATGGATCATAGTACCATGCGAAACTAACAAAAAACTTCATTTCTTTTAGCAGCTTGTCTACTTCCTCCTCGACTCCCCAGCTATTGCAAATGAATGATCCTATTTCCCCTTTGATCCTAAGTTGTTTCTTGTTTTTCAGAGACACAAAATGTATGTCGTCTGAAATGATCATCTACCTTATGTACTCTAGGGAAAAAATCCTCACGGGTAAATACCTGGGAAATTTGTATGGGGCCAATTCACACCCATAAAATCTAATCTCAGTGTGGTTTTGGTACAGGTACCAATCACCAGTCTTTGTAAGGTCCGAGAGATGTAAAATCCTCTGAATTTCCTCATTAATTCTAGGTTAGGGTCTGTCGTTGAGCATACTCACCACTGGGTGGTAGAACTACTCGATGAACTTCTTGAAACTAAATTCTGTAGAGTTATGTCTAAGTAGTGAAGTCCATGCTATCACTACCTGTGGTCTCCCATCCTTATCCATCTTCTGCATTGAAAAGGAAAATTTGTCCACTTGAAAGAAAACAAACAGGTAAGCCAGTATTGAAGAATACTAGAATATGCCTTTTGTGGCAAAGTTAATGAATTGTTCATGAATGGTGTCCACCAGGAACATATTGTAGTCGAACTAAGTAGTGGGTCTCCCATCAGTGGAGAAAATGGATAGAAATACCAAGATGGGTTCATCCACCCATTGATCCGAAAAATATCCAAGCAAGGCACATAGTGACGTGATGACCTGGTTTCCCTTTATTGAGAACAGGGAGGAAGGATAAGGGGGGTTTGTAGTGGGGAGCTAAGCAGATTGTGGGAGGAAAAGATAAAAAATCTGAGATCTTTTGGGGAAAGACAGCTTCTGGTAGATCTCTGCGATGATTTTGAGGTTGAAAGGTGAGGTGGATTCGGCTCTAGGTATCTGCATCATCTGGTCAATGGTTTCTTGTGTGATGAGGAAAATAATTTCTCTGGATGAAGACATAATGGCTCTTTGTTCAGGGATATAATGGGCCTGGAATTTTAGGGTGAATTTGGGAAAGTGGTGAATCTGGGGGAAAAGATACAGAGGAAGATTTGACTCCCAGATCCCAATTTCATTGCTCTAGTCAAGGAAAACCTCTTTGAGCCATGACTACAAGTCTACGAAGTCAAATTCGCATCTGGTGTCAGTGATCAAATGGTCTTTGTCCGCTAGGGGGATCTTGTCGAGGTCAACAAGTGGTGGGAGCAAAGGATTTTCCTCAGCTTTTGTCCTCTTTGATTTTGGCACCATCGCTGTAAAAATACCTTCAAATCAAACAATCGTTAGTGGGGATGATGGTGGCTTGGGACGTTTGACTGAAACAGAGAGAAAATGGGTAGAAATGCTCTGGTGTGACAGGAAAGGTATTTTATGGTGAGAGGACAAATTAAGCAATGGAATAAAGAAGGTAGACGGTGGTTTTGAGTCAATGGATATCCGTTGGGCACGGGGGACAGGTCAGCAGGCTAATGGATAAGCTAGCCAATAATAAATTGCCAATGGATTGTTTGGAGCGTGGGATGGTAGGTAATAATGAATGACAAATATGACCAGGCGATGTGGTAGGAGATGATTGGGGAGTAACCATGGTGAGAGGACTTATAAGGGAGAACAAGGGGAAATGGACTGACAAAGTAATGAGATGTGACTTATAGGGGAAAAACACAGATGATGACATCATGGGGTGACAGGACATGTCAGAAATGATAGGCGGTGGAAGTCTGAACCAATGAATGTATGCCACGTAGAGAAAAAGAGCCCACTAGAGAATATTCCATTCAAACCCCCCCCCCCCCCC
>ML798321.1:0-90889 GCA_009831015.1 Picea engelmannii | reverse complement strand
TGCACAATCTTTATTTAGTGAGTGCAAAATTATATTTGCTTGGAAACTTAGGATAAGTACATTTTTGTGGGTTTTCCCGAGCTTTTCTCTGTTTTAATCACCATGGGGGTTAGATATCAAAACTTCAAACATCAAAGGTATGACTCAACATCGATCATCAAGCTTGTTTTATTGAGATAAAGCAAACTACCCTATGCTCTAACCTAATCACCTATGACAATTAACCCAGATTAAACTATCAGACTAAGAAATTACTCTATCTTAGGGCTATCTGACCAAGATTAGGCAATCTGGTCAGATTTATTCACTATCTAAACTAAATCACTTGGCTAAGATTAAACAGTTTAGCCAAGCTTATTCACTACTCCTATCAACATTAATTTAAAAGAACTTGGCCATGCTTGAAAGGTATGTACCAAGTCATTAATATTGCATGGGGCTCTATTGAATTTCTTTTACGCCCTCTTTTATTCCTTTTCTTTCTTTCTTTTTCCTTTTCTTTTCCTTTTCTTTTCTTTTCTTTTTCTTTTCTTCTCAAATTATTTGCAGAATGAAAAATCATTTGACAAAAAAAAAACACTAAGAAGATAACATTTCAATCACCAGTTGATCTTATAAATTATAGGGTGATAACAACGGCTCCACCTGGGAATGATACTCTCCTTGTGAAGTGCCAAGAATCCTGATTCTTGATGTTCTGAGAAATTTTCTCAATAGTTGCCTCTATTACTTGATTGGTTTTATTTTGAAAATTGGAAGACAATGTTCAGTGGCTTAGGGCCTTTTCTGTAGGATTCAACCATTTGATCAAAGTTGTTCACTCAGAAACATGAAAGAACAATAAAAGTGGTTTGTAGAATGGAAAAGTGTGACTTCAGGTCCCTACTGAGGAGGTGAATAGTGCTTCATCATTCTGCCATTTACAGGTCCTTCTGACAGATTTGTCCCATCATTGTTGTTGAGAAAGAAGGAATTATTTCCTCTGAATGCTTGAATCATGTGAGGTCCCTTCCATATACTATCAAATTTTCCATGTTTCCCCTTATCTTCATTTCAGGCATCCCATCTCAGAACAAAGTCACCTAACTCAAAGTCATCTTCTTTAGTTCTTTTGTCAAATATATTCTTAATATTTTCTTGGACAACCTAAGTTTCGTTGTATACTTCCTCTCTAGACTGTTGCAAGTGGATCATTTGGTTTATCCTTCTTTGGGAATCGTTCGGCTCGTCTTGTATCTCTTGCAGAAATTTCATGACTGGAACTCCTAAGGAAGTGGAAAAAATTTCTTCAGTGCCATAGACCAGTTGATATGGTGACATACCAATTGACCTCTTGGTGGTCATTCTATCGGCCCATAGTGTGAAAACCAGCTTGTTGTGTCATGACTTTTTATTTTCTTGCAACGTTTTCTTGATAATATTCACCATGGTTTTATTTGATGACTTTGCCAGCCCATTTCCCTGAGGATAATAAGCTGTGGAATGTCCCAAACCAATATGATACTGGTTGCAAAAATCTATGAGCTTCTTTGATCGAAAATCAACTACATTTTCAGTTATAATCTTTCTAGGAAATCCAAAACGAGACAAGATATTATTTTCAAGAAATTTAATAATGACATAATCAATAACTTGCCTACTTGGTACAACTTCGATCCATTTTGTGAAATAATCTGTAGCAGTAAGAATCCACCTGTGTTGGCCAGAAGAGGGAGGATGTATTTCTCCAATGAAGTCTAATCCCCATTGCTGGAAAGGAGCTTCAATAGAGATTGGTTTAAGGGGCAAAGGAAGAAGCTTATTTTTTCCCTCGAACACCTGGCATTTATGACACAAAGTCACTTTCTAATGCACATCTGCAAATAGTGTAGGCCAATAGAACCTAGCTCTGAGAATTTTATTAGATGTGGTCTTCCAGCTCAGATGACCAACACAGTCTCCTACATGAAAATCATGCAATACTTTGTCAGCTTCATCCTTCAATAGACAATGTAACAAAATACCTCCAGGATCCTTCCAATATAGATTGTCTTCTAGAATGAAAATTTTTAATGCCTTCAATTTCAAAAACCTATCTTTAGTTTTGGTCAGACCAGGGGGAGCTTGTAAGTTATGAAAAAAAAATATCAAGTCTGCGTACCATGGAGAGTTCAAAAATGCCTCTTTCACGCTTGGAGTCACTTGCTCACCCTATTCGTCTACTACAGCTAACAAACTAATGTCAAGAGCATGGAAATTGGATTCAGCCATTAAATCTTCTAGACCTTGAACTTTAATCAGTTTAGTAGGCTTAATCTCCATGTCATACTCCAGAATGATAGCAATCCATTTTCCTCTTCGACCGTCTGGATTGTCCTGAGTTAAAATTTCTTTTACTACTACGTTCGAAACATATGCAATGGTATGGGAATGGAGAATATATACTCTAAAATATTTTATGGATTTCACCAAGGAAAAAGCTTGTTTCTCCATTATTTTATAATTCAAAGCAGCATCTCTTAAAGATTTACTGAAAAAGGCTATGGGTTGTTCATACCCTTCGTTGTTTTTTTGTAGTAATATTGCTGCAATGGTATGTTCAGAAGCGAAAGAAAAAAGATAAAAAAATTTCGTGAGGTCAAGACTGATCAAGACTGGAGCCTGTGTGAGTGCAAGTTTGACTTGTTCAAAAGACTTCTTGGACTCACTGTCACATTTTATTTTTGTGTCCTTTTTTAACATGTTTGTGATGTTCTTGAGAAGCTCGGCTAGGTTGGGTATGAATCTTCTCAGAAAGTTTATTTTTCCAATAAAAGACTATAACTCTTTGATATATCTTGGGTGTTCTAATTTATGTATGGCCTCGATTCTACTGGGGTCTATCTTAATTATGTCCTTAGAGATTATGTGACCTAGCAGTTTACCTTCCTCTAATCCAAAAAGGCTCTTCTTAGGATTCAAATAAATCTCAAATTTCCTGCATTTATCAAGCACTCATTTGAGATGTCGTAAGTGTTCATCATCGGATTGGGAAACCACAGTTACATCATCCAAATAAATGACAATAAATTTTTCGAGTTCTTCCACAAAATCGATGTCCATCGCTCTCTAGAAAGTGACCACGGCATCCATCAATCAGAAAGTCATTTTCACATACATGAAAGTACCCCATGGTGTTATGAAAGTTGTTTTCTTTTGGTCATCTAGGTGAACGAGGACCTGGTTATAGCCTGAGAACCCATCCAATAGAGAGATCCGATTGGATCCAACTACCTTTTGTAATATGTGATCCATTTTTGGCAATGGGTAGTTGTCCTTTAAAGAGACCTTGTTCAGATTTTGAAAATCAATGCAAATCCTGATTTCCCTGGATTTCTTTCAGGTTGGGACGAGATTTGAAACCCATTTAGAAAATCATAATGAAACTATGATTTTAGCATCATATATATTTTTTATTTCTTTTTCTATCAGGGGAAGTAACTTGGGGTTTATTCTCCTAAGTTTCCGTCTGAAAGTTTTTTGATCTTCTTTTATCGGGATCCTATGTTGTATGATGCTCGTGTCATAAGATTTCAAGTCTTCGTAACCCTAGGAAAATACATCTGAATATTCCTTGAAAATTTCAATGTATTTGAGTTTCTTCTCAAGGGATAATGATTTGGAAAGTTTTACCATCATGGGTTTCTCTTCTGTCCCTATATTACAATCTTCAACTTCTTGACCACTGGCTTCAATTTTTGTTTTTTTAGCTACATCATTAAAATCAAATAGGTCTTCTAAAGTAACTAAACCCGTAGGTAAAACATTACTCTTTAAATGTAAAACATCGGATTATATCTCATGTTCACCTAACTCTTCTGAATCTATCTTATTTACACTATCATTTCCAAAATCAGATCTATTTACATTTTCATCCTCATTTTCTAAGTCTATGTTTGTACACTAGAAATCATTTTTACATTGTAGAAAATCTTCAATTTGATCATCATTACCAAATACCTTCCAGTATCTGATGTTGTCTGGGACAATCGGTATGCACTTCACCTCCATCATGTATGGGCGAGTGGAACGAAAAGGTATCTTGCATGTGGCCGCTAACATAGCCAATTCATCTACTAAAATATTTTGTCCCCTAAGCATCACCTGCAAATCAACTTCAGAGAAACATTTAAGGGCATCCAGAACAACATTCCTATAAGCTCTGAGATAGGGATGTTTTGTTGCATACTCACCTTTGATTTGTTTGATAATTAATTTGGAATCTCCTCTTACCATGATTTGTTTGGCACCAACCTTCTTCAGTAGTTTTAGACCGAGCATCAAAGCTTCGTACTCAGTTATGTTGTTAGTGCATTGAAAACTCAGTTTGTAAGAATGGTTTTCCGAATACCTGGATTTGTGATTGTGCAACCAAACTGCTACTCCAGTTCCTTCTTTTCTTACGGCTCCATCAAAGTCCATGCTCCAAAAATCTGCTGGCAATTCTTCAGTTATCACATTTTTCTTTCTATCTACCTCGATGATTTCTTGGCCTTCATTCGGACCAAATGTATCTTCTTCGAGCTGAGTGATTTGTTCTTTTGTATCACCGTCGTTATATAGGATAAAGGAATCTAGGTCAGAATGTATAGAGTAGAGGGGATAGTTATGTGGCTTTTCTTGGCTGCTGACCATATATTTCATCAGTGTCTCTCTGTACAGTCTTCTCTGTTGCTCGAATACCAGGATGGTGGCATACGACATATCCAACTACAAAGTACCTTTCCACTTGGCCCCCCAAGACCTAGACATCAACATACCATATTTCAGTGGAATGTCTATGACCACAACATCCATAACCATACTTTTTGCTGGAATCTGAATTAGAGTGATACATAATTCCTTCATCAAACCGATACATCTGACTTTGCTGGAGTCAAAAGAGTGTAAGTCCTTGTAAGGTCTGGTGACCTCAAGTCCTAGATTTTCCATCACTTCTTTAGGCAACATGTTATGGGAAGCACCTGAATCTAACATAGCATTATGCAAAATCAAGTTGTGTATATTAAGGCTGATGTAAAAAGGAGTGATAACGCCATTGTCAGTCTGACCATCAACTTCAGGGTCAAGCAGGAGTTCAAGTTGATCATCGGTAAGATTTACAGTATCTGAATGATTCGTCGATCCAACAGTTAAGGCCTCCGTGCTTATATTAGGTTCAATGCTTGGTGGTTTGATCACCTGCAATTGGTAAGCGTACTTACTCATCAACTCAGAAAGAGGAATGGGAATTTTCACTTTAGCTAATTCCCCTTCGAGGCTGAAAGGAGTAGGTGCTCTGCTTTGGCTCTGTAATTCTAATTTGTCCACCATAGTCTTTTGGGCAGAAGTATTTGGTGAGTTGGTTGATGAAACCTCAGTCTGCGATGATCCTTTTAAAATAGTAAGGTTTCTTTTTGTTGGGACTTCAACATTACCTTTCTCAGGGATCTTCTCGGTAGAAAGATCAGGGGTTTTCTTGGTTTCGACTATCTTCTTCATTTTGGTTACCTTTTTGGGGGAACTTTCGTATGTCTTTTTGCTTCATAGATTATACTGTCGATGTACCTCCATAATAACATTTTCAAATGATTGTTGTTCGGTATCTTCAGCTTCCTCACTGACCTTTGTTTGAGAACGAAGAAAAAGTTCTTTCTCTTCCTGGGTGAGGAAAATAGCTTCCTTATCATGAATGCCCATGAGGTTTATGTGTGTATCCTCCAGTTCTTCAATTACTTCTTCTCCTTCATTGGAATAATTTTCCTGTAGGGGAAGTCTAATCTGTTGATCATGACCCCTCTACTCTCTTTGATCCCTAGGATCTCTCTCTCGGATTTGAGGAGGGTTTCTTCTGAAGTTAGGATTCCGAATTTGAGGAGATAGTTGGTTTTCTCTAGGAGGGTTTCTTTCAGATACAGTAAGTCTCTCCATCATCCTTTCCATTGCTCTAGCTAAGGAATCCAATTTGGAATATGAAGAATATGTGGAAGGTTCCTCTTTAATTGTGACTCTCATCTCCATCCTCTGTCGTGCCCTTTTAGCCAACAGGTTAACCTCCACGCTTATTGCACTTTTCTGCATGTCTTCCATGGTGGTGGAATTTCTTTCCCTTAATTGATATGACATATCAACGTCAAAACCGTTAGGGAATTTTATCAATGCTAAATTTTGTGGACGCTTAATATGGCTGGGATTGCATTATACAAATTGTTGAAGCGAATGCAGTAATCTGTTAGGACCCTATAATGTACCTTTTTGTTCATAATTTTTGCTATCATTACATCATTTTTCCACTCACATTTAAGATTACATTATCACCTTAACCTATCTTTCCAAAGGTATATAACGTTTCTTCTCTTTTTTATATGTTTAATTTGTTTTACATGTAATTTTACATTACTCTCATACTTAGCTATTGATCAGAAACATATAGTGTTGAAACAGTTTGAACTGCAGATTATTGTTGCTGCTTGAAGAGTCGTTGCTGAAATAGTCAAAAGCACACAAACCTCGTTGCTGAAATAGTCTGTGGTCTGCGATGATGGAAGCAATTAACACAGCAGTAAGAAGGAGTTGTTACACTGGCCACAATAGTTGCACCTTAAGCCAGCATGAACCATCACTGCTGCTTGAGACCACGTTCTTGAAATAGTCAGAATGCAAATCCCGTTGCTGAAACAGTTTGTGATTTGCGATGCTGAAACAATATACAAAAACAGTAACAAGAATATAAATAAAGAAGTTGTTACACTGGCTGCAACAACTACACCTCACCCAACACCATTCCAACTATTGTAATAGCATTTTGCTATGGGAGATAAGGATATCCTATTCCAGTATAGAAGATTAGATCTAACTAAGAATAAGATTCGTATGTGCATATGTAATTTGATGATCAATTGTATTGAGGGGATTCTCCTCTTTAAATAAGGGGAAATCATCATTACGGGGGATCCTTCTTGGCTAGAAAGGAATTACAGATAAGGACGTGTTCACTTTGGATATTGTAACATGATACAGTTGACAGATGAATACAAGATTATTCTGAGCATTTCTTCCTAGTTCCTTTCATCTCTAGGGAATCTTGTGAGAAGGGAGGGCCCACCTTCTTCACAAGATTCACCCATTAGTTATGTAGTGTCTTAGCATTATTTTTGTTCACGCCTTTATTAAACTATGTTTTGTTGAAACTCTACTTTACTGAACTCTGTTTTGCTGAAACTCTGCTTTACTGATTGTTACATTGTTTTCATACAATTCATGCTTGGGTAACTGTTAATCATTGTGGTTGGTAATTCTGCTTGATGAATTTATGAAAGTGTGATAATCAGAGACAGGTGTTGAAGATTCCTGCTTGGGGAATAGGGTCATGTTCTCTGTTATGAGATAGTTAGCCTTCAGTACATGTCAATCATTTTGGTTAGTAATGAGTTCATAAAATTGTGATAGTCGGAAATAGGTGTTGAAGATTCCTGCTTGGGGAATATGGTCATGTTCTCTGTTACAGAATAGTTGGTCTTTTCTTTTGCAGTATCTTGAAATATTTATTTACTAGGTTGTTGTTTCTTAATGTAATCCAGGATTCTTTTGATAATTATTTCCTTAAACTTTGAACTCTGCAATAGATAGATTACTTTTCTGTAATTCAAAGTAGAACTTCAGTCTGTTCAAGGCAAGGTGTGATTAATGTACTTTTACTACAACTCTAGATTGCTTTTGAGATTGAGCATATACACTGTGTGATTGCCTTTGAAGTAAATAAACTTCCCTGGGTTGACAATTTATGTAACACTTGATTGTTTAGTTAATAAGAAATTACAGTGACCAACATTTTGGCATCGTTGTCGGGAAAGGAAATTATAGATTTCAAAAGAACTTATGTTCTTTCAGATATAAAGATTGCATGAGAGGACATAGAGACCCCAAAGAAACTGACCCTACAGGTGGCAGGGGTAGAGGAAGGGGAGGAACAAAGACTTTTATTGATGAGATTATATCAAAATCTGAATCTGTTGCTCCTCAGCGACCAAGCTCTCGAAAACCAAAATCCCAACCTTCCTTTCAAGAAAACTTTGAAATGGGGAAAGAGATTTGGAGTCCTTAAATAGTTGAGAAACCAACGAAAAACATTGAGGATCAAGCAAGTGCAGCAGGGGAACAAACAAAAGAAACCATGGATGAGTATAATGAAGAACTGCATCATGAAGAACAGGAAGGTCCTAAAGGAGAGGTAAATGATGAAAACTCTTTTTCCACCTTAGGATTTCCTATTGGTGATATTCCTAGAGGAGTAGCACCCATGAAGAATATTCCACTCTCAGCTTTACCTAACTTTCATGGTTTATCTTCAGAAGATCCTGATGAATTCCTTTTCGAGTTTGACATATTATGCAGAAGTTATGATTACATTTCCAATGCTCAAAAATTAAAGTTATTTCCAACAACATTGAAAGGAAATGCATTAAGATGGTTCATGAGTCTTGGAGGTCATGTAATCACAACATGGGATCGGATGAAACAAAAATTCCTGCATAAATACCAAGACTATTTCCAAACAAGAGAAAAAAGAGAGGAACTATTCAAGATGATACAGAAAGAGGATGAAAATCTGGAGGACTTTGTAGAAAGGCTACAGTATAATCTACAAAGATCCAGTCACCCCGATGTAAGTAAAGATATTCTTAAAACAATATTACTAAAAGGAGTAAGGGATGACTGTCTAGATATGTTGGATATGCTTTGAAAATGGGACATATCTAAAGAATCATATGATGAAATTGTTAACCTATGTAAAAGATGTTCAAGAGGAGCTTCAAGGAATAGATCAAATAGCAGGGATACCACATTTTCAAGAGTTCAAAAATCAGCCAGTGGAGGAGAAACAAGAGCTGAAATAGGTAATTTACTTGAGGGTTTTAAAAATGAAATGTTAAGCTCTTTTGCCTCACAAATTGATACCTTGTAGATTCAAAAGAAACAATCCGAAGAAGAAGCAACTATGTCCATCTTTTGTTCCAAATGCAGAGATAAGCACCCATGAAGGGAATGCCCACTGGACAAAAATCCAATTTGCACCATTTGTGATAAGGATCATGAAACTCAACAATGCCCTTCTTTACCAGGAATCAAGGAAACATTACAACCAATTGATGAAGAAGTTGAAGCTGTCTATCTGTTGACATAGAGAAGGTAGTGGTAGCCACGGGGACAAGGTATGAATCCTAATATTCCATTTACATCTTCTAATCGTTGGAATAACTATCCTTCTCTTAATCAAGCAAATTACCCTCCCTATAATCAAATGTAATACCTCAATCAAATGAATTACCCACCCATGCAACAAACTAACCCTCCCTTTGTAGATCCAGCAATGTGGACTCCTTGGCCTCCACAACAACAACCTTACCTTAACCAATGGAATCCAAATTGGAGAGGTCAACAACCCCCGTTCCCAAATCAATTACCTCAATCACAATTTATGCAACCACTCTCCTCACCATCAGGTACTCCACCAAACAATCAAATGATGAGGCCCCAACTACCTGTACAACCTAACCCTAACCCCAATAATAAGGTTGTGCAGTGCATTGATATTCAAAACCAACCTATACTTTCTCTTTTCCCTGCGCAATGCAATGATATTCATTTACGATCTGGGAAAATAGTAGAACCTATCATTGTTGATGTTACCTCTTCTAATTCCAATAAAGTGGAAACAAAAAAGCATGATGTACCTGAAGAGGTACAATCATCCTCCAACACTACTGCTGAAACAACAAAACCACCATTTCCTCAGCGTTTAACTTTGACTAAAACGCTTGAGCCACCTACTTTCAATCTTCTAGGGGAATTACAAAATATTTATGTCAAAATTCCACTATTACAAGCACTAAGAGACGTACCAATTTATCCCAGAACTATGCGAGACATTTGTGTTAAGAAATACAGTAGGAAAACTAAAGATCCCCTCACAGTTCATGTCATGGCTGATTTGTCTACACTAATGTCGGGTAAAGTTCCCCCTATTAAATATGGTGATCCCAGCCATCCTACCATCTCAGTGCAGATTGGAAAAACAATAATTCCTCGAGTCCTGGTAGACTTAGGCGTTGCTATCAATATTATGACTCTTGAAACCTCAAAACTATTACAACTGAAGAATGAAATCAGAGACACCCCAACCATTCGAGAATTAACTTACAGTTCTACAATCAAAATGGAAGGAGTCATTGAAGACCTAATCATCTCAGTTGAATCCTGGAATTATCCAGCTGACTTTGTGGTATTACAACCTAAAACAAAGTTGGGGGGCCACCCTCTAATTTTGGGTAGGCCTTGGCTAGCCACAACGGACGCTTTTATTAGCTGTAGATCTGGTTCAATGACAATTTCCAATGGATATGAGACTAAACAACTTACCCTCTACCCTCACACTACACCCTTGATTAATAATGACAATTCTTTATGTGGACTTTGACGATCAAACTACTCAACCTATCTTGACTATCGGACAAGCCTTAAGCCTTAAAGATGCCATTGAGGATGAAGTAATTAATAATTTTATTTGTGACCCTTCCTCCATGACTCCAAAAACTCATAACCAACTAACTGCACTTTTGGAGTCAGATAACCAGGAAAACCTTAACTCTGAAAACCCACCTCAAACATCAGCCACCATCTCTTCTAAAAGTATACCAATAGAAATTGAACCTGGCAAAACACTGAACATAAAACCCAACCTGACGGATGATGAAACACAACAATTAATGAAGTTACTTCTTGAACATAAGGAAGCATTTGCATGGGACTATACAGATATGAAAGGAATCTCTCCTGAATTATGTACTCATTGTATCTATATCAAGGAAGATTGTCGACCGATCTGCTAATCTCAACAATGAATGAACCCTAATTTAAGAGAAATTCTTAAGGAGGAACTTCAAAAATTGCTTAATGCAGGGCTTATATATCCTATATTGGACAACGAATGGGTTTTCCCATTGGTAATAGTTCCTAAGAAAAATGGGAAATGACGAGTATGTGTAGACTATAAAGCCTTAAATAAGGCCACTCAAAAAGATCACTTTCCATTACCATTCATTGATCAAGTGTTAGATAGTTTGGCAGGCAAGAAATTTTTCTCCTTTTTAGATGGTTTCAATGGGTATAATCAGATCAAAATTGCACCCCAAGACCAAGATAAGACCACTTTTACTAGCCCTTGGGGAACTTTTTCTTATAGAGTCCTCCCATTTGGACTATGTAATGCACGAGCAACCTTTCAAAGAGCAGTTATAGGAATCTTTTCTGATATGATTAATGACTCTATGGAAATTTTTATGGATGATATTACCCCTTATGGTGTTTCTTTTGAGGAAGCACTACAAAATCTTGAGAAAGTACTTAAATGATGTATACAAGCCCACCTTTCCTTAAGTACATAAAAATGTCATATGATGATGAGTGAAGGAATAGTGCTTGGACATTTTATTTCATCTCAAGGAATCCAGGTGGATCCATCCAAGATACAAGTCATTAAAAATATTTCTATTCCCAAAACCCAAACAGAGGTGAGAAGTTTCCTAGGACATACTGGATACTACAGAAGATTTATCAAATTTTTTTCCAAAATAGCTTCTCCTATGTTTGTGTTATTGATGAAAAATGTTGAATTCAAGTGGACTAATCCTTGCCAGGAAGCATTTAATACACTCAAACATCAATTATCTACAACCCCTGTTCTAAGAGGACCTGATTGAACACTTCCCTTTCATATATCCTCTGATGCTTCAGATATTGTTGTCTTGGGACAAGAAGAAAATAATCTCCCTTATGCTATTTACTTCATTAGCAAGAATATGACTCCTACTGAACTTAACTATACAGTTACCGAAAATGAATTATTAGCAGTTATCTATTCTATTAATAAATTTCGACATTACATCACTGGCTACTCTACTCTTGTCCATACTGATCACTCAGTTATCAAATATTTAATGAACAAACCTATCACAAATGCTCGAGTCACCAGATGGTTACTATTATTACAAGAATTTGATATTACAATTGTAGATAGACCAAGAAAAGAAAATGTAGTTGTTGATTTCCTTTCTCGGCTAACATTTGATGACAATACCCCAATAGATGATTTATTTCCTGATGAATATCTATTTGTAGTATCTGTTCACTTACCATGGTATGCAGACATCGCTAACTACTTGGTTGCAGGGAAGTTACCACCACACCTATCCCACTGAGAGACAAGAAGAATAATTCAACAAAGTTCTCGGTATAGCTAGATAAGTGGGTGTCTTTTCCACACATGACTTGATCAAGAAATCCGAAGGTGCATTAGAGAAAATGAGGTTTATGATTTACTAAAAGCTTGTCATGATGGCCCTTATGGAGGGCATTTTATTGATAAGAGAACAACACATAAAATTCTCAGGATGGGGTATTATTGGCCCTCACTTTTTAAAGATGCAAAGAAATATGTTCGAGCCTGTGATAGCTGTCAAAGAATGGGTCAACCTAATCATAGATATGAAATTCCATTAAATCCCCAGGTATTACTCGAACCATTTGAAATATGGGCCTTAGAATTTGTAGGACCCATTAACCCTCCATCCAATCAAAAAGTTTATATAGTGGTCTGCACAGATTATATGACCAAATGGGTGGAAGCTAAAGCACTCCATAGAGCTACTGAAGAAGTGGTTCTATATTTTATATTTGAAGACATCTTTATCAGATTTGGAGTGCCTAGAGAATTAGTTACAGATAGAGGACCTCCTTTCACTTCTCATGGTTTTAAAGCCACCCTTCAAAAATATCATATTCATCATAGAATGACTACACCATACCACCTTCCAGCCAATGGATAGGTGGAAAGAACAAATAAAGTAATAGAATACATTCTCACAAGAAAAGTGAAGGAAAACAGAAAGGATTGGTCTCACAGGCTCCCTGAAGAATTATGGGCTTACAAAACTACCTGGAGAAATACTACAGGATTCTCTCCCTATGAATTAGTTTATGGAAAAAGTCTCATCTTTCCTGTGGAATTTGAAATCAAAACCTTAAGGACTTCTTTAGCTGTCAACCTTGATTTGACCGATGCACAGATAGACAGGCTGCAACAACTTAATGAATTGGATGAAAAAAGACTAGATACCATTCATCAGACAACTATGATTCAACAACAAAGATCAAAATGGCATGACAAAACCATCAATCATAAGCAATTCCAAAAAGGTAATTGGGATTTACTGTATGATTCTCGGTTTAAATAATTTCAAGGGAAACTATGTACAATATGGCTTGGACCTTACGAAGTGGACACTATTTTCCCCAATGGAATATTAAGGCTCCTCATAATCGATGACTCTAAAACACCGTTACTAGTGAATGGTCATCGGGTCCATCTGTACCAGCGCCCCATTTTCAAAGAAGATTTTAAGGCCACATGTGTGGTAGACTCACATTATCTCTTTTTAGAGGGGCCTCCTACCCCTCATTGCAATTAATTCTTCTGAATTTAATTCCTTTAGTATTATATTAGATTTCTTTTACTAATAATCCCTGTAAAGGAATGACATGTTACAATTGATTTTTTTGCAAATTCTCGATCAAAGAAAAGGCCTACCAAGAAAGGACGATCTTACTTCAATAAGATCCAAGCTTCATTTTGTGAAACACTACTCCCCCTTTATTCATCACTTTCCAGCAACATTTTTCCTCATTTTTCGCCCTTTTCCCCATTGTTGAAACACCACTGTTCAGAAATTTTTCGCCCTTTTCCCCATTGTTGAAACACCATTGTTTAACAATTTTTTTCCCTTTCACCCATTGTTGAAACATCACTTTCTAGCAATATTTTTCCTCATTTTTCACCATTTTCCCCATTGCTGAAACACCACTATTCAACAATTTTTCACCCTTTTTCCCATTTCTGAAACACCACTGTTCAACAATTTTTCGCCCTTTTTCTCCATTGCTGAAACACCACTGTTCAGAAAATTTTCACCTTTTTTCTCCATTGATGAAACACCACTGCTCAAAAACATGTCGCCACTGCTGAAACACCATTTCTTCAGCAGTATTTTACATTGTTAAAACATCACTCTTCAACAAACATTTTTCTATTCTTTTCATGTTGCTGAAACACCAACTTTTTAGTGTTCCCTATCAATAAGCTCTTTCGCTCTCATACTACATTTTTTCCTTCCACGACCCTCTCTCATAATTAAACAAACCCTTGATACAATTTCTCTAATAAATCAAAAGTCTCCCCCATGGTTACTGCAGAACTATTATGGACAGGCACTATATTTTTTTTGAAGTACGAATCAAAGGTAAAGATGAGGTATGTAAAATTTATATGTAAATACAATTGAACTATGGCTAATGAGAAGATCCCAACTCATTATTATCACTCACTTAAAATCATTATTTTAGTCGTACTTGGCGAGGGGGGGGGGATATCGAAATCTTATGTCATCGTTTCACACGAATCGACTACCGTCATCCTTTTTACCCATCCTTTCATTTGTTTTCACCACCATTTGCATGGCTTCACCCGCAAAACTTACTCTGTTCAGAAGAAGTTACTTGACTCTCTGACTGTGCATTTTACTGAGTTGTTAGCTATGGGAGGCCTTGTTATACGGTATGAACCCGCCACAACAGCCCTATTAGAATTATATCCAGAAGTCTATCAAATTTTTCTGCAGGCAGGTTGGCTGGGTTATTTTCAGAGGCTCCGGGGATTTGATCAACATGTTCTTCAATTTGCTAGAAATATTCAGGAAGATTATTCCATTGTTCAAGGGGTTCGGATTCTAGTCATAGAGGATGATATAGCATAGGTTTCAGGTCTCCCTGTCACTGGCATTCGTTGGTTCAGCCGCAAACACATTATCCTTAATGCCCAACAAGATTTTCTCTTACCAGGAGAACAAATCGAGCCTAAAGGCTGGGGTGTTCGACTTAGCTCATTGCTACCTCGTTGGCCAAAAGTTACAGAGTTTGTCAAGCATTACCTCACCTGTGAAGAATGATACCAGGTAATCTACCAGTATGATTTTGTCTTGTTGTCTCATTTACGACATGCTAGATTGGTGAATATTCCCTACTATCTACTCGGATGTCTTAGAAATATGTCGCATTACTGTAAAAAGGATAAAAAAACCACCCTTTCCCTCACCCATCACCGTCTTGCTCAACTAATCATCCAAAAGGGTTTTTCCCAAGAAAACCCTCCCCTAAACAACCCACCCATAGACCCTCAAGAAGTTGTTGAACATTCTGAAAATCTTTAGGAACAACAACCAAAAATCCTTCCAGACCCTCCGAAAATACCTAACAGTCTACCTAGAGAATCAATTGAGCCAATTAACCTTCCTACAACACCAAGCCCGCCCCACAACTTACCAGAATCATCTACTCCTACCATTCATATCCTTAGCAATGATTCTGAACCAGACAACTCTCCCAACCCCATCACTGAGGAAAAACCCACACGCAAAAGAAAGAAGCAAATTCTTCCTTTTCCCTCCTTTTTACAAAGAAAACGAATGAGGACCTCAATAAGAGAAGCCACTATTGCCACTTCCCTAAACCCCCAACCCATCTTGCTAAAAGCTTGTACACCTCTACCCTCCCAAATTCCAGAATTTTTAACTATTCCACCCATGGGCACTGAAACACAAGAACCAAAGGCCCAATGTATTGTGACATCATTCTCTTTAAATCAAGTAGCTGAAACACAAGAACCAGCTACTCATCCAATAGCTGAAGCACAAGAACCAACTACTCATTCAGTAGCTGAAACAAAAGAACCAACTATAGTTGTTACACAAGAACTAGCTACAACTGAAACACAAGAACCAGCTGCTAATACTATTACCGAAATACAGGAATCAGATGTCGAGGTTGCCGCAACACTACTGTCTCTACATCAAGAAGCTAAAACAAAAGAATCAGTTGTCGATCCTGTAGCTTCTCCATAAGAACCAGCTAGTGCGAGTGTGACTGTTACACAAGAACCAGTCACCCCTCTTAATATACCCATGAAATATCAACAACCAAAACCAACAATGGCCTCTGTCTTACAATAAAATGGGTTCCTAAGGTATGAACTAGAAACCTACAAGAAAGAGCTAGTAATGGTAAAGGAAGCCTATGATAAGGAACTTAAATTGTATACCCTATCTCGCATAACGACCATGACAAAGGAAAATACAAAAGAGAATCAATGTAGAGAGTATATGTGCAGTCAATGTGGGGACATTTATTATCAAGAAGGCTATAAAGTAACTCAAATTCCAATGCCTGGAGCTTCCCCTGCACCTACGACTTTTGCAGTCAAAGAAGAAAACCCTGTTATTACACAAGAACCAGTAGGACCTTCCAAAATTCAAAATGAACCCTTGCCTACAACAACTGCTACATCTGAAGCCCCTGTTTTTATTAATAAAGCTGTACAAACACTACCTATTGATGAATCTACCCCTCCTAGCGAGATCAACACCCATACTCTTGTGGAACGAGCTACTCAGACCCTACCTCAACTTATCCCTCGCGATACTGAAATACAAACTCAACCATGGGATGAGAAGGCAATAATGGACAAATGGAAAAAAGAGTTTGATGTTACACAGGACAAAAGCCTGCAGGAGCACAAACTACTCTGGGTAAACCACATCTATTCAAACTGGGAAGATTTGGAGTAGACACGCCAAGAATCTTGTGCCCATAAGAAGTAGAATAAAGAGCTAAAAGGCAAATTGCTCCTAATGTTTGACTTGGCACAAAAATTGTTGGCTGCAAGGAAATCATCCTCCAATTACTCTCTTTTCCTCATAGAACGACTTATATTTTTTCATATTAAATCAATCAAAGAAGGCAGACCCCATGCAGCGTTAAATCCAGTAGATTTTGTTAGAACTTTTACATAAGCCTCTACTATTGATCAACACCTCCTATGTGAGGTATATCTTCATAATGAGGTCATCCCTGAGAACCGACAGCTTAACCTTAACCCTCTTCTCGGTGATATCCAGATTTGGGCACTCACCTCCTTCCTTAACAATCAGATTACATGGCAGAATGACTTCCTAGATGCCAAGCATAACGAGGATAACCACCTCCTCTGGATACGGCCAGAACCACAAAACACTGCCACCTTTGTTGCAGAGTATTATCAATTTTTGAAGAAACTAGGGATGATTCAATATATTCGGCAACTATAGACAATAGTACTTTAGGATTGCCAACAGTTTATTAAATCCACAAAGATCCGTGTCGTACAAGCAAATAACATGTTTTGGCAACAATTTTCTGAGATAAGACAGGAACACAATCCCTTTCATCCTACCAATATTGAGACAACAACCTCCCGGGTACCTAGCTACATAAAATGCGTTCAACAATGTGTTGAAAGCTAGATAGGTTATCAGTTCCATTTTCCTATTCTGTGGATGCCAACAGAGAAATATCGAGTTCATCATAAGTTTCCCAAGAAGGATGAAACAAGAGCTTGGCAAAGGCTACAACGTGTTCAAGGATTTAGAACTCCGACCGATAGCACTTTCCACAGCTACTTCTTAAGTAATTTGCACGCTCAGAGTCAGTATTCAGATTCTGATTCAGATTGAATTTGCATGAGGACATGCAACCTTTTTAGTTGGGGGGGGTGTTAGGACCCTATAATGTACATTTTTGCTCATACTTTTTACTATCATTACATCCTTTTCCCACTCAAATTTAATCTTACATTATCACCTTAACCTGTCTTTCCAAAGGTATATAACGTTTATTCTCTTTGCTATATGTTAAATTTGTTTTACATGTAATTTTACATTACCCTCATACTTAGCCATCGATCATAAACATATAGTGCTGAAACAATTCGAACTGCAGATTATTGTTGCTGCTTGAAGACCCATTGTTGAAATAGTCAAAAGCACACAAACCCCGCTGCTGAAATAGTCCATGGTCTGCGATGTTGGAAGCAATTAACACAACAGAAAGAAGGAGCTATTACACTAGTCGCAACAACCACACCTTAAGCCAACATCAACCATCACTGTTGCTTGATACCATGTTGTTGAAACAGTCAGAACCCAAATCTCATTGCTGAAACAGTCCGTGATTTGTGATGCTGAAACAGTATACAACAACAGTAACAAGAAGATAAATAAAGAAGTTGTTACACTGGCCACAATAGCTACACCTCACCCATCACCATTCCAACTATTGTAATAACATTCTGCTACGGGAGATCAGGATATCCTATTCTAGTATAGAATATTAGATCTAACTAAGAATAGGATTCGTATGTGCACATGTAATTTGATGATCAATTGTATTGAGGGGATTCTCCTCTTTAAATAAGGGGAAATCATAATTAGGGGGGATCCTTCTTGGCTAGAAAGGAATTACAGAGAAGGACGTGTTCACTTTGGATATTGTAACATGATATAGTTGACAGATGAATAAAAGATTATTTTGAGCATTTCTTCCTAGTTCCTTTCATCTATGGGGAATCTTGTGAGAACGGAGGGCCCACCTTCTTCACAAGATTCACCCATTAGTTCTGTAGTGTGTTAGCATTATTTTTGTTCACGCCTTGATTAAAATCTATTTTGCTGAAACTCTACTTTACTAAACTCTATTTTGGTGAAACTCTGCTTTACTGATTGTTACATTGTTTTCATACAATTCATGCTTGGGTAACTCTGAATCATTCTGATTGGTAATTCTACTTGATGAATTTATGAAAGTGTGATAATCATAGACAGGTGCTGAAGATTCTTGCTTGGGGAATATGGTCATGTTCTCTATTATGAGGTAGTTAGCCTTCAGTACGTGTCGATCATTTTGGTTAGTAATGAGTTCATGAAAGTGTGATAGTCGGAAACAGGTGCTGAAGATTCCTGCTTAGGGAATAGGGTCCTATTCTCTGTTACAGAATAGTTGGTCTTTTCTTTTGTAGTATCTTGAAATATTTCTTTCCTAGGTTGTTGTTTCTTAATGTAATCTAGGATTCTTCTAATAATTATTTCCTTAAACTTTCAACACTGCAATAGATAGACTAATTTTCTGTAATTCAAAGTAGAACTTCAGTCTGCTCAAGGCAAGGTGAGATTAATGTACTTTTACTACAACTCTAGATTGCTTTTGAGATTGAGCATATATAGTGTGTGATTTCCTTTGAAATAAACAAACCTCCCTGGTTTGACAATGTATATAACACTTGATTGTTTAGTTAATAAGAAATTACAGTGACCAACATAATATTGTACTGTCTCACCTTGATTCCTTATGATGTTTTCGTATTCTGACAAGATCTGGAGAGGATTTTTCTTTACCTCCCATCTGTCTAGAAAAATTCTTTGAAATGTTGTAAGTTAGAGCACTGAGGCAACACGTAAACCTTTATACCATTTCTTAACTTCACCTATCAAACTCTGCACAAACAATCTCATTTGAACGTCAACTTCATCTACTTCTTGTAGTTCGAAATAGTCATTCATTTTATCAACATGTTGATGTGCATTCAAGGGCCTTGTACCATCGAACTGAGGAAGTCTTGTTTGATAATCCTGGGGCATAGCATGTAAAGGTGCGACCAACACAAAGGGAGCATATCTAGCTTCCATGATAGGTGGAGGAGACGGAAAAACAACCTGAATAATAAGTGGGGAGGTGACAAAAGATGAGGATGAGGAGGGGCTAGCTAGTGTAGAGTCAGTGGTTTGAGGTTTTGCAGTGGGATATAGTATTTCACGGGTCCGAGGTTGCAAGGTTTTGGGATCTAAAACGATTTCAGTCACAAAGATATCAGATTTTGTTCTAGATAGGCTTTGTTCAAAAACGGTGTCAAAGTCAAGATCTTGAAGGGAAACAAGTTCCTTTAAAAGAGAAGGGGACCTCTGAAGGGGACTATGACTTCATGAACCTTCTACAATGGTCTTTTTATTGAGTAACTGTTCTGGATTATCAGTCGCTATTGCAGGTTCTGGGTCTGGGTGAGATCGATTATAAGCTCTTTTGGGAGCTAGATTTATTTTTTATTTTTAAATATATATATAATTTTTTTAGTTTTATGAGTCTGAAATCAAAATGTACAATCTCTTCACAACCTCTAAACATTATTACTTTCTCAGAATTGCAATTTTTCAGACACAAAACTTTCTTCTAGGGAAACGAAAATGTGGGGTTGAAAGTTCGTTCATTCCCCAGTATGGTCGCCACTATGTTAACGCTCTGTAAATTTCCAGAGGTTGTCAGAAAAGAAGAAATCTACGAGAGGTAACTTTATCCAACCACTTTGAATCTAGAATCTATCCCTACCAGCTTCAGAGAGGGATCTCTCTGTATGATTTAGATATGTTTCAACTTTAAGATGTTAGGCTAGTTATATAAAATGAATAAGAGTGAAAACGTTTGTTTCTTTGTTGTGTTGGCTGAAAAGGGATTTACGCATCCATTGGGCTATGGGGTCTATATTATAAAGATAGAAATATAAATTAGAGACAAAAGATTCTTTTCATAGGGCAAGATAATGCATTTGTTGGATTCTTTAGTAGTAAAATGATGAATAGAAGAAAAGACAAGAATGTTAATTAAAGCAAAGAAGCATTTAAGAATTTCTTCACTATAATATTAGAATATAAACATTAAAATCTTTCAAAGTCAGAAACAGGGTATACAAAGATAAATCCCGCAACATGCGTTACTTTCAAAGATTATATTAGAAAACAATATGACAACTGAGAAAGAAGAACATTCAACATAGAAAAGAAAACATCACCAATGAATAACACGTGAGAATCCTGTGAAAACATCTCTTGTATTACTGGAAGATCTCTTGACAAAAATTAAAGTCTTGTAGCTTGCAGGGAGTGAAGATCAACCCTCAATACTTCAAATTTTGAAGTATTTATAACCAATGATACAAACGATCATGTCATTAAAGATCAGGACGTGGCAAATCTGAATTTAGCTAACTAACTTAACAAGATACAAAAATCTAGGAAATTGTTTGATGATGTGTCGAAACTTCATGATGTTTTCTGGGTGAACCGTTGGTGAGGCCTCTACATGACCCTGTCTAACTAGATAGCTGACAGGTCTTGAATATATCATCGACTACTAGATCAGATTGCAAAGCTCTTCCCATCGAAGGTGACTGAGAATGTTGAGTTTGAGCAATCTACGGTAAACTTCATCCATCTCTGTGTACTTGCCAAAAGTTGGCTTAGTGATGAAGATGTATTGGATCTCATGATGTATTCTGATATCTAACTGTAAAGAATCTAAGAATGCCTTGCTCGTGATACTGCATTGTATCCATGAAAATTTTGAGCTATCCTTAGCCACAGTGGCTAGTCTCCTTTTATAATCAAGGAGTGTAATCAATTTGTCGTTTATAACTTTCAAACCAGGAAGGCCTTTCTTCTACAGAGCTTCGATCTTGCTGAAGAATCTTTGCACTCCCGTGTCCATGATCTGGACCTTTTCCTCTAGCTATATCATCAGTCCTCTCTTGGTCATGACCCTTTTGACCTCAAGGTTGGTCTTTGTCCTATCTTCAATCTTCAGATCTTCTAGCTCCTCTCTGGTTTTGGAATTCAGAAACTTGATGATCTCAATAGCTTTTGTAGGCATCTCTCCTAGTTCTTCTCTTATCTTATCAATGGTTTGCTTACTTCTTTGCACCAGATCATTTTTCTCGAACACGATTTGTATCATTGGCCATATTTCATTTATGGACTTGGTGATATCCATCCAGATACTTTCCTTGAACTCAGCAAATGTTTTTCCCACCACTGTTTGCTTCTGAAGTTGTTGTAATTCCCGTTTGAGCTGGTCTGACATCTGCTTCTCCTTGGAGTAGTTGGTTTGATAAGAACACTTGAGTTCCTAGAGGTTATGAATCTCCTTTTTGAGTCTGCTAATCTTTGTCTCTTGCAAATTCCAATTCAACAGTCTTCTCCAAAGATGCCAGTGGAGTTGCCGAGGGAATTTCTACTATAGACGTTGTGCTCACTCCTATGAGCGGAACTGCGCTCAGTGGAATGACTTCCATGGGTTTTGACTACTCCTTCTCTTTCATTAGTTTCTCCAATTCTTCTTCCATTTCCTTCAACTGCGTGTTTTGCTCCATGATTAGTTTCAGCATCTCGTCCTTTTCTCCTTCTGTCTCCGCTATTTCCTTTGCCTGGGAGTCTTCTGTTGGTTGCAATTTCAATTGTTTCCTCAGAGATTCTATATCAACATTTTTCTTTTTGAGCATCTCCTCGACTGCTTTCACATTCGAGGGATCATACCCGATCTTGAGGACCAGTTCTTCCATCATCTTGATCCTGTTATCCTTGGCAAAGGATGATATCTTTTCTAACTTAAGATGCATCTAGACATTATTCAGTGATACCTATAACTTGGAGGCAACAATGGAAGCATTTTCCAATGTGGAGAAAACCATTTCTCCAGTTGCCTATGCAGATCCATTTGATCAGCTGGATGCACATCCTTAGTCTGGAATTCAAATGTTTCCCTCTTGTAATCAGTGATCACTTTCGGTTCTGGCACCTATGCTTTCATAAATGCCATGTGCATTCTACCCTTCTCAGTGTCGAATGTTGACAAAAGTCTGTGTTGAGCAGTTGATGTTTTATTCCATAAACGAGCATATGTGTTGTTGGTCAGTGTCTAATTTTATTTTTTATCAAATCGTACTTCTAAAAAATACTCAATTTTGGTCATGTTTTTCTTGGCTGGTTGACTGGTGGAGTATCTATAGGCTTCTTGGGAAATATAGTGGTTATGATCTGTTTGGTGCTTGTACTAAGGAGCGACCAATCCACCTCCATAGTTGTAGTAGATTGAATTGCCTTTTCGCCAGCCGTGTCGAGTGCCTGAGTGGTTTTTAGCCTCTTTGTGTGTAGTTGGAATTCTTCAGACGATACCTCAGTGATGGAAGGTGAATTCTCCTTCCTGGGACTTTTCTCCTTTGGAACCTATGGTGTAGTCATCTGTGAAATAGTGACCGAAGGGTCATGTTGTTCTGTCTCAACCAGAGTGTTTGTCTCCCATTCTTTTTAGTTTGCAAACTTCTCTACCTCAGGCCTGGATGTGTGAACATACAGGATATTCTTATTTTTTATCCTCATCTCAAAAATTATCCCGCACGGATCATAATTCCATGCAAAACTAACAAAAAACTTCATTTCTTTTAGTAGTCTATATGCTTCCTCCTCACTGCCTTGGCTATTGTAAATGAGTGATCCTATTTCCTCTTTGATCCTAAGTTGTTGCTTCTTTTTTAGAGACACAAAATGTATGTCATCTGAATTGATCATCTGCCTTATGTACTCCAGGGAAAAAATCCTCATGGGTAAATACCTGGGCAATTTGTATGGGGCCAACTCGCACCCATAAAATATGATCTCAGTGTGGTTTTGGTACAAGTACCAATCACCAATCTTTGTAAGGTCTGAGAGATGTAAAATCCTATGAATTTCCTCGTTAATTTTAGGTTTGGGTCTGTCGCTGAGCATACTCACCACTGGGTGGTAGAGCTGCTCGATGAACTGCTTGAAAATTAATTCTATAGAGTTATGTCTGAGTAGTGAAGTCCACGTTGTCACTGCCTATGGTCTCCCATCTTTATCCATATTCTGCATTGAAAAGGAAAAATTTTATTCTTGAAAGAAAATAGACATGTAAGCTAGTATTGAAGAATATCGGAACATGCCTTTTGTGGCGAAGTTAATGAATTGTTTGTGAATTATGTCCGCTAGGAATGTACAGTAGTCGAATTGAGTAGTGGGTCTCTCATCGGTGGAGAAAATGGGTAGAAATCCCAAGATGGGTTCATCCACCTATTGATCCAAAAAATATCCAAGCAAGGCAAATAGTGACGTGATGACCTGGTTTCCCTTTACTAAGAATAGGGAGGAAGGATAAGGGGGGTTTGTAGTGGGGAGCTTAGTAGATTGCGGAAGGAAAAGCTCAAAAATCTGAGCTCTTTTGGGGAAAGACAGCTTCTGGTAGAGCTCCATGATGATTTCGAGGTTGAAAGGTGAGGCAGCTTCGGCTCTGGTTATATGCATCATCTGGTCAATGGTTTTTGGTGTGATGAGGAAAAGAATTTCTTCGGACAAAGACATAATGACTCTTTGTTCAGGGATATAATGGGCCTGGCATTTGAGGGAGAATTCGGGAAAGTGGTGAATCTGGGGGAAAATATACAGGGGAAGATTTGACTCCTAGATCCCAATTTCATCGCTCTGGTCAAGGAAAACCTCTTTGAGCCATGAAAGAAAGTCCAAAAAGTCAAATTTGCATCTGGTGTCTGTGATCAAATGGTCTTTGTCCACCACGAGGATCTTGTCGAGGTCAACAGGCGATGGGACGAAAGGATTTTCCTCAGCTTTTGTCCTTTTTTATTTTGGTGCCAACACTGTAAAAATACCTGCAAATCAAACAGTCGTTAGTGGGGATGATGGTGGCTTCAGACGTTTGAATGAAACATAGAGAAAATTTGGAGAAATTCTTTGGTGTGATGGGAAAGGTATTTTCTGGTGAGAGGACATAGTAAGCAATGTAAGAAAGAAGGGAGATGGTGGTTTTGAGTGAACAGATATCCGTTGGGCACAAGGGACAGGTCAGTAGGCTAACGGATAAGCTAGCCAGTAATAAATTGCCAACGGATTGTTTGGAGCATGAGATGGAAGGTAGTAATGAATGATGAATATGACCAGGCAACGTGGCGGTAGTTGATTGGGGAGTAACCATGGTGAGAGGACTTGTAATGACGATCAAGGGGAAATGGACTGACAGAGTAATGAGATGTGACTTATAGGGGAAAAACATGGATGATGACATCATGGGGTGATAGGACATGTCAGAAATGATAGGCGGTGGAAGTCTGAACCAATGAATTTATGCCACGTAAATAAAAATATCCCACCAGAGAATATTCCATTCCAAACCCCCCCCCCCTCCGTTAAAGACAGATCGGTTGGGGGGGTCCGAAAAACACCATGAGTTGTTGATTTGTGCACTTCCTTCTCAACCGCAAATACATGCGTGATATTTAAATAACATTCTGGACCCCCCCCGACCCACCATTAAGGGTAGAATGGACGGGCGGGTCTGGAATCCAATATAAGTCGTAGATCTAGGCAGCGAATCCTGAGCCGTCCAGATGTGCGCATATGTTATCTCTGATTCCAGACCCTTGCCCCACCATTAAAGGTAGAACGGTTAGGGGGGTCCGGAAAAATCTGTCGACCGTTGATATGTGTGGGTGCTCTCTAGCCTCTCATCTATGCGCGATCTTTATTTTGTGAGCAAAAAATTATATTTTCTCGGAAACTTAGGATAAGTACATTTTTTTGTGGGTTTTCCCGAGCTTTTCTCTGTTTTAATCACCATGGGGGTTAGGTATCAAAACTTCAAACATCAAAGGTATGGCTCAACATCGATCATCAAGCTTGTTTTATTGAGATAAAGCAAACTACCCTATGCTCTAACCTAATCACCTATGACAATTAGCCCGATTAAACTGTCGAACTAAGAAATTACTCTATCCTAGGGCTATCTGACCAAGATTAGGTAGTCTGGTCAAATTTATTCACTAGCTAAACTAAATCACCTGGCTAAGATTAAATAGTTTAGCCAAGCTTATTCACTACTCCTATCAACATTAATTTAAAATAAATTGGTCATGCTTGAAAGGTATGGACCAAGTCATTATTATTGCATGGGGCTCTATTGAATTTCTTTTATGCCCTCTTTTATTCCTTTTCTTTCTTTCTTTTTCCTTTTCCTTTTCTTTTTCTTTTTCTTTTTCTTTTCTTTTTCTTTTCTTCTCAAATTATTTGCAGAATGAAAAATCATTTGACAAACAAAAACACTAAGAATATAACAATTCAGTCACCAGTTGATCCTATAAATTATAGGGTTATAACACTTACTTTGGAGCTCCTGCATCTCTGATGAAAAATATTTCGCTTTGACACTTCTAAATTCACTCCTCTCTAAGTCTCTCAACTGAGATACTCCTCTTGGTTGCATTCCATACATTATCTATAATGGGCTTTGTCCCGTGCTTCTATTAGGTGAGTCATTATATGTAAATTCCGCTTGCGGCAGAATCTGGTCCCACTGATTATGATGTGCATCTACTAAAATCCTCAATAAGTCTCCCAAACTTTGATTTACTACCTCAGTCTATCCATCCGTCTGACGGTTATATGCTGAGCTAAAAGATAATTGTTTCCCCATATTTTTCCATAGTGTCCAAAAATGACCAACAAATTTGGTATCTCTGTCTGAAACAATAATTTGCAATGTGTGTTGCATCACACATTGGGTAAACCATGAAGTCGATCAACTTCTTTGAAAAACAAATTTGCAATGTGTGTTGCATCACTGGTTTTCTGACATGGAATAAAATGTGCCATTTTTGAGAATATTTCGACTACCACGAATATGGAATCACAAACTCTCTGTGTCCTAGACAGTCCTAACACAAAATCCATGATTATCGTGTCCCACGATCCCCTGGTATTGGCAGTGGTTGATACAACCCTGCATTCTATATTTTCCCCTTTGCGTGTTGGAAAACTCTACTTATACTGACAAATTTCTTAACATATGTCCTCATTCCTGGCCAATAATACAAACTGTTAAGTTGCACATATTCTTTTTCGGCCGAACTGTCCAACCAATCCCCCACTATGCTTTTCCTTTAAAAGGTTTTCTCTCATAGAACTCTTTGGGATACACAATTGATTTTCTTTAAATAGTAATCCATCCTGAATTAAATATTCAATCCATTGGCTCCCACCTCTTATAACATGGTTCTCACATGCTTCATAAGAATCCTTAAAATCTGAATCACCTCTGTACATTTCCTTAAGGCTATCAAAACCTAAGGTCTTCACATGAAACTCCTACAGAATCAAACATTTGTTGCTCAATGCATAAACAACCTTATTAGCACTTCCAAAAATGTGTTTTATAACAAAAGTAAAGGTCTTCATAAATTCAACCCATTTTGCATGTTTCTCGTTCAGTTTTTCCTATCTGGTTACAAACTGTATGGTCTGGTTGTTGTTATACAAAACAAACTCTTTCGGAACCAGGTAGTGCCTCCATTTGTTCAATGCTTGTATGATTGCATAAAAATCCTTATCATACGTGGAATAATTCCTTTTGGCATCATTCAGCTTCTCACTGAAGTATGCAACTGGTCTATTTTCTTGACTTAAGACTACTCCAATAGAAAATCCACTTCTGTCGCATCTCACTTGAAATGTCTTAGTAAAATCTAGCAGAACTAGAACTAATTGTCCAGTTACCTTCTCCTTTAACAACTCGAATCTTTTCTCCACTTCCTCTGTCCAATGAAATGATTTATTTATTTTCTTGAATGTGTCCATCATTGGTGCACAGATTCCACTAAAATTTCTGATGAACTTTATGTAAAAACTAACTAGTCCATGGAAGCTTATGACTTCAAAGATATTCCTTGGTGATGACCATTCTTTGATTGCTTTTACCTTTTCAGGATCCATATTTAACTCATTCGAAGAGATCACAAAAACTAAATAAACAAGTTCTTTCCTCATGAAAGACGACTTCTTCAAATTTATCAATAACTTCTCTTGTTGTAACCTCCTCATCACTAGAGTTAAATGTCTAAAATGTTCTTCCTCAGTCCTACTGAATATCATTATATCATCAAGATACACAATTACAAACTTCCCAGTGAAATCTTTCAAGAATTCGTTCATCAATCTCATGAAAGTACTTGGCACATTCGTCAATCCAAACAACATGACAAGCCATTCACATAGTCCTTCATTTGTCTTTGTATTCCATTCATTACCTTCCCTCATCCTAATTTGATGATATCCACTTTTCAAATCAATTTTTGAAAAAACCTTTTCCCCACTCAAGCAATTCATCAAGTCATCCATCCTGGGTAAAGGAAATCTATAACTGATGGTGATTTTGTTTATATCCCTCAAGTCTATACACATTCTCCATCCACCATCCTTCTTCGGACTTAACACTGTTGGCACATCGTATGGACTCAAGATTTCTCTAATCAACCCTTTGTCCATCAAATCTTGGACTTGCTTCTTAACTTCTTCATTCTCCCGTGGCATAAGTCTGTATGCTTCTTTGTTTGGTAAACTTTCTCCTGGTATAAGGTCGAGGTGATGGCTTGTAGTTCTGATGGGCGAAAACGAGCAAGGTAAATCGTCCACCACTATATCAACGAAATTCTCTAGCATTTCCTGAATATCCTCAGGTAGATGATATATTGAGGTACTGGTCAAGATGACTCTAGGTTTTCTCACCACAACAAACTGCATTTCTTCATCTTTCTTGACTTCATCCAGAAGTTTCTTCCCACTCATGAGAAGTATAGTATTTCTTGTTTCTTCTTTCACCTTCTTGTCCTCAATTGGCAACAACATATGTGTCCTACCATTGTTCTCCAAGGTGTATGTGTTATTTCTTCTATCATGACTAGCATTTCTGTCATATTGCCAAGGCCTCCCCAACAAAATATTACAGACATCCATGGGAATAGCATCACATAATATCTCATCTTTGTATCCCCCTATCCTAAATTCAACTACACATTGTTTAGTGACAGTTACCTTATGTCCTTTTTTCAACCACGAAACCTTGTATGGGCTGGGATGGGAAACTATTTCCAATTCCATATTTTCCACCATTTATGTGGATACTATATTATCTGTGCTTCCACTTTCAACTATCACCTTGCATACCCTATCCTTGGTCTTGCAATAAGTCCTAAATAAACTGTTCCTCTTGAATGGATTTTCCATCTCTTTCTCTGGCTTCAAGAGAATTTTCCTCATCATCAATGATCTTTCGCCTTCTGCATATTCTACCTCAACATTTTTCCTTTGCGCTTATGAAATGTGAGCTTCACCTCCTCCATATATTTTTCTATAGGGACATTCAAAATATCTGTGTATGATCTTTCCATAGACAAAACACTTTATTTCACCTCCTCTACCTCTTCCTATTCCTCTTGCTCGAGGAAAAGTGTTCCTGCCGGCATACTGTCCTCTTGCTGAGCTTCCTCCCCTTTTTGGCTCGTTATGAGGTTTCTTTTCTTCATCCTTGGGATTATGTACTCTGTCTTGGGAAATTGTTTTCCCTCTGCTCTAACTTCTACATCTGCCCCTTTGACCTTGATTTCAAGCCAATTTCACTTCTGCCTTTGAAGCAATATGATAAGCATCTTCCACATTCCTGATTGTCACCATGCTCATCTCATCCTGAATCTCATATCTCAGGCCATTCATATATCTAGTGACATTTTGATCATCATTTTCACGATGACCATATTTAATGTTTATCCTATAAAACTCCTTAGTGTATTCCTTCACTGTCATCTCTTTCTGTCTCAGATTCTGCATTCTTCAAAATATATTAATTTCGTAATCTTTGGGTATGAACTTGGCTTTCATATTTGCTATCCTCATATCCCATATTTTGATTCTTTTCTTTCCTTTGCAACACCTATTAGCCTGTAGTTCATCCCACCATAATGTTGCATGCCCTTTCTATCTAGTGACAACATGATTTGCTTTCTTATCTTCTTTGATATCCTCATAATCGAAGTATTTATATAGAGCTCTAAACCAATCTAGCAGCTCCTCAACATCTAATTTTCCTTCATACATCAGGATGTACATTTTTTCTCTAGCACCTATTCTTTCAACAACTTTGAATAGACGTTCCTCTGTAGCATCTTTCGCTACAACTTCTTCTTCACGTCTAGCTTCATTTTCTCTTTCGGCCTCACTGATATCTCCAGTATCAGGTGTTCACCTATGTGTTGTCTCCATAGAAACCAATCGAGCACAAAATTATTCATTTCCCTTTTCAGGCATGGATCAGGCATAGGTCTCTCTTGACATCTCCTTGGGGGCATTGTTTCAATCTATCCACGCAGAATTCAAATCACAATTGTCCTCTATATTCCTTCTACAAAAAAAAAAAAATGTTATCTTTGATACCACCTGACGCAACACCCTTACCTCAGCAGGGTCTACTTGACCTCCCGATCTTTGGATCTTTCTATTTCCCTGAGCTGAAATGGATCTTTAGTTCCCACTAGAACCTTCAATGCATATAAAACAACAGGTCCTTCTAGAAGTTATCTCTATGCGAACCAAGCACTAGACGTGAACCCCTACTCTGCGTGACCACTGTGTGACCACTGACTTAGCTCAAATGGCTCTTCAAGTTTCACGACTTCGCATTTCAATATTTCAGGATTCCTTCTGCGAGTTGCCCTGACTCATATGATTCTCGAAACCATGAAATGGGCTAACGGTACTTAACTCCTCCCTTATGCCTTCAACATATGACCTCCAACCAAATCCTCAGGCCTCTCCTCGAAATGGGTCAGGATTTCACAACTTACGAGTTCGCAATGCAACTCTTCTTCTTTTCCTAAAGTCCAAACTCATGACTTCCTCTCCAAAGATCAACAATCCTAAACCTCCTAAGATCTGACGTTCTAGATAGCATTGGTATTTCGTGTATCGGGGATTCCTGAAGACAAATTCCTCCACACTTCCGACTTCTGAAATGTCGATATCTCAGAGCACCCAATCAACGAATTTCATTCCTCGAGATCTAATGACTGCTAATCCTCACAAGCTTGTGAGTGTTGAAATACACTTAGTCTTAACCTCCCCACTAATCCACTAGATCCAACTTTCCACGGATATATGTGCTTCTCCCTTTGAGAAACCCAACCGTCTGTTCATGTTCTCAAAGAATATTCACCAATAACTTGGTGTCTTTCCACCTAATCTTTGTTTCTGCAAGATGACTTTGAGCTCTTCTGCCCCTGGACTTTCCAAGTCTCTACTCTCGTGATCTTGATTTTTGTTGCTAACTCAAGGATTCCAAGAAATTCTTGTGCGCACTCATTGCGGTCTTCACGATAATCTCTGATTATATGAAATCTTCCAACTCCGTGCACTCCTTGCAATAACAGTTCTTCAACCACTCACCTGGTTGGAAAAATTCTAAGACTTTAACTTGGCCTGCGCACACCTTTCACATCTTTGTGTTATACTTGCACTTTTTTTGTTATGAGTACAACTCTATCTCTCCTGAGCTTTTCTAAGGTAAAACTTGGAATCTCATCAACGCACTCCTTGCGGACTTTCACTGCACTTGTTGCAAGAATCCTCAGGAAGAAAAACAATTGAAAATCATACTCTCCCTCTCACAGACTTCATACATTCAACATGAAATCATACACAAAAAGCATTGAAACAAATTCATAACAGAGAATATAAGAAAACTGTAAAAATACCATTCAATAGATGAAAACAATATTCATAACAACACCATGAAATTGAGTTAAAGCATTCTTATATTAACTCAAGTTCTTTTGTACATGGGTTCTATAGCATTAGCTATCTGCTTATACAACTTCTACATTCCATGTTCTTCTCCGCTCTCCTATGCTCTACTCTTACAATGAAAATAATATGATACAATACATCTACGGGGGAGCTTTTTTGAGTTTTCCCACCTACAACCTCAAGCTATCTAATCGAATTAAAGCCTACATCTACTTTACATTGATTACATTAATTTCCTACAATCGGCATATCAGAGAAACCACTCAAGATCTGTGTTTCAATCCCCAAATCATTTAAGAGGACTTATGTCTCTCTAGATATTACATTAATGTGCCATCCTTTTGAAATTCAAAATATCTTAAAAATGCACCCGCGTGCGTATCCAATTGTCCTTCACTTGTGTTGGCTTGTGATGCTCCTGCATCATATGAGGGAAGAGGTGAATAATTTTGTGAACAAATGTAAAATTTTCCAATATGCAAAGGGAAAGAGACACAATACTAGGTTGTATCAACCATTGCCTATTCTAGAGAGGATTTGGGATGAAATAAGAATGGATTTCATGTTGGGATTTCCAAGGATGAAAAGTGGGAGTAATTCCATATTTGTGGTAGTTGACATATTTTCAAGGATGGCACACTTGATCCCATGGAAGAAGACTAGTGATGCAACACACCTTGCTAACTTCTTTTTCAAGGAAGTTGTGAGACTTCATGGATTTCCCAAGAGTATTGTTTCAGACAGGGATACCAAATTTGTTGGTCATTTTTGGAGGACATTGTGGAAGAAGTTGGTAACATAACTATCCTTCACTTTTTCATATCACCCTCAAATGGATGGAAAGATTGAAGTGGTGAACCAGAGTTTAGGATATTTACTGAGAAGTTTGGTCATTGAACATCATAGTCAGTGGGATCAAATTCTAGCACAAGCAGAGTTTGCATACAATGACTCAGTGAACAAAAGTACCACAAAGAGTCCATTTTAGATAGTGTATGGAATGAATCTGAGGAGAGTGTCAGAGTTGAGATATCTAGAGAGGAATTAATTTAGAAGTGTTAGATCTGAAGACTTCCCCGCAAAAAATGCAGGAGCTTCATAATTAGATCAAAGAGAAATTACAAAGGAGCAACAATGAATATAAACACAGAGATGATAAACATGGGAAGAAGCTTCAATTTGAATTTGGAGATTAAGTTCTAGCACATCTCAGGAAGGAGAGGTTCCCAAGAGGGACATATAATAAACTAAAGTTGAAGAATATAGGACCATGCAAAATCCTAAGAAATTTTGGTGAGAATGCTTATGAGATAAAGCTGCCAGAAGATGTGGGTATATCACCCATATTCAATGTTGTAGAGATGTATCATTACAGGGAAGATGGAACCAGAGAAACAGAAGATCAGGAAAATATTAAGTGGAAAGAGCAGATGCCTATAACAGAGAAGCCATAGATGGAGAGGATCGTAGATCAACGAACTGGTAAGAAGACCAGGAGAAAAACATATTTTGAGTATTTGGTAAAATGGAAAGAACGCCCAATAGAATATTCCACTTGGGTAAATGAAGCAGATATCCACAAGCGTGGAAAGTCATTACAGGAGCTCATGGATAGGATTCCATGAATTTTTCAGCCAGAGGAGTATGATGGAGGAACATCACCAACAAAGTACAAGTGGAGGACAGTTGAGTGCCTAGCGCGTATTTTGAAGTGAATTTTAAATTTTAAAGTTGCATATAGCGTAAATATTTTGAAAGAATTGTAATTAAATAAGATATTTAATGTTTTGGAGCTGGATGATCACATGAGATCATTGGATAATTTATTTTATTTTAATGAAGTCGTCTGCATTATAGATTCAATGTGTTCGATCTTATCTGTCTGTCACAAATATTTATTGCAATAAATCCTAAGTAGTTGAAAGAATTTAATTCGATAGGATAGGTCAAGAGTAGTTGGAGGGAAAGGCTTGAAGAGCCCCTCTTGTATAAATATTTGTATTGTTTCCTAGAATAGGCTACTGAAGTTGTTGGCATTCTAGCTACTGAATCTATTAGAATGGTTATTGATAGTTGTTTTAGAAGTTGTTGAAGCTTATCAGAGTGTATGAGAACATGTATATTTTCATTTGAATGAATATAATGGAGGAGCATTGTCTGAAATGTCTGGTGTCATTGTGTCTATCTAAATGAATGAATGGTAGACTTTCCATTTATTTGAAACTATCTGTTATTTCTTGTTCTTGTGTTTATAAATGAATCTACATGGTTGAATGTATGAATCTATAAAGATTTAGATATGTTTCAATTGTTTCTCTTCTACGAGCAAGTGCAAGTGTGCATAGTTTCCGCAAGGAGTGCGTTGACGGATTCTATTTTGACTCATAAGCTTAGAAGAGATAATGCGAAACTTATTTGTGTAAGGAGTCCATAGTCTTCGCAAGGTGTGCATGATAGAGTCAATAGTGACTCAAAAAGTTCAACAGAGCTATTTTGAGAATGCGGGTAGGAGGAACCTCTCTCAATTTCTTATTGTTAAGAGGGAAGAATAGAGCATGGAAGGATTGTTGCAAGGAGTGCATAGTCATCCTTGAAAGTCAATATTGAAGGAAGTTTGTCTACAAGGAGTGTACGAAAAAGTATTTTGACTTAGAAGTTCAGGATGAGTAGTGAAAGTTGTCCACAGAGAAGCCAAATCTATGATGAGGACCTATTGGAAGGTGTGCATAGGTGAAAATTTGACTAAGTGTCGAAGAGAGTACTCTGAGGAGGAAACATTTCGAGAGAACAAGTTCAGGAGGAAGAGTTGTGAGAAATATTCAAAAGGAGGAGCTCTTTAAGGTTTCCTGAGGTTAACGAACAAGATCTGTCCAGGAGGGATTGGAATCATTCTAGACTGTCACATTTGGGAAAATTTGCGGGAAGGTTACCCATGAAACGCTTCATCATTTCATAGTCCAGAGTGTTTAAAAGTGTTGAGAAGTGTGATCATGCGAAGTCGCGAAGAAAATCCTAATCATTGGTTGTGAGGAGATGTGTGGAAACGGATTAGAAAATCCAGTAGATAGAGGTCCAGAGAAGTTCCATGTGGAGTAGGTGAAAATTGTCTAAGTCATGAAAACCAAATTATAGTTGGATCATCAGATCCAGGGAGACATGTGAAAAAGATCTGTGAATTTGGAGAAAAGTGTTTTGAAAATAACCGATGTGGAGGTCGCAATATTTATGAAGCCCGAAGTTATGAAAGGGTTGACTCACAATCACAAATGATGGTCACATAAGAGAAAGAGTCTAGCACGGGGCTAGTACTCACAAATTGGTGTTTCCAAAGCACCCGAGAGTAGGGACCCAGATAATTCGAGCCTACGTGTGACATCAGTGGGACCTATGTGTATTGACTATTTAGGGTCTGTTTAAGGCTATAAGAGATAATTTTACTCAGGAGTTTGAAGATCCAAGACAGGGAGGTCGAAGAATCCCCTGGAGGGAAGGGGGGCTTCACCAAATATCAAACCTCATAATACGAATGATGAGCATAGGAAATATGAAGATGTAGATTCTTGGTTTTGGGGGATGAGGAAGTATTTCCAATTGCACAATTATTCCTCACATGAATAAGGTAGAATTTCAATTTACTAGATTAAGGGAAAATAATCAATGGGGTGGGACAAAATAGTCCAAGTAAAGAACATTGATGTGAAGAGGATTACTTGGAGGCAGTTCAAAATGAATTTTTAGAAGAAATATTTTTCCAAACATTATTATGACATAAAGATGAATGATTTCTTTGAACTCAATCTTGGAAGCATGACCATGGATGAGTATGAGAGAAGATTCTTAGAGCTGTTGAGACATGTTGACTTCATTAAGGATGAGGAGGTAAATACTCAAAGGCTCGTGAGTGGGTTACCTTCAATATTCATTGATAAGATATTGTATGATGATCCCAAGACATTAGAGAAAGCAATAAGGACAACCATGTGCCTCTATGATCAACATAGAGGAAGAAAATTTTTCCAAAAGGCTTGGGAAGACAATAAGAGAGGAAATATGGAGTAGAGTAAGAAAGTTCATAATCCATCATTCTTATGACATGATTCTCAAGGTAAGTCAACTAAAAATGATCCTATAATGTTAGAAAAATTGGGAAAAGGGATGGGGAAATAGCCTATTAAATGTTGGATTTGTGAGGGAGATCACATGTATAGATATTTCCATCGTAGAGGTGAAAGAGTGAATACTATTAGAAATTTACAATGGGATGATATAGTTGAATATATGGGAAAAGGAACGCTAAGGATCTATGGATCCTTGGACAACAAGCAAGCCAAATTTGAGTCTCATATGATTGAAGTAGAAGGTAATATCAATGATCAACCTATAAGTATTTTAATTTATTAAAGAGTTATCCATAGTTACATTGATCCTAATATTATTGAGATATTTCATTTGCAAATAGGAAAGCATGGAAAATCGTGATTCATTCAACTAGCTACAAAATCTAAAAGAAGAGTCCATGAGTTGGTTAAGGATAGTCCAATGGACATGAATGGACTAAGCACACATGGATATTTGAATACCATAACTTTGGGTTCCTATGATTTCCTAATTGGTACGGATTGGTTGGATGAGAATTATGTTGTCCTGGATTGCTATAACAATTCCTTCACCTATTTGGATGAATAAGAGAAATCAAGAATACTTCAGGATATTCCAAGGCTAGTATCTATCAGAGAGATTTCATCCTTATAGAGGGATAGAAGCTTCAGAAAAGGATGTCAAATTTATGAATCCCATATGGAGGAGGCAACTAATGATAAAGTGCCAAGAATTGAATACGATCTAGTCTTGAAAGAATTTTAAGATGTTTTTAGAGAGATACTAGGGTTTCCACCCAAGATAGATATATATCTCTCCATTAATCTGATGCTTGGAGATACCCTAGTGTCGAAGAATCCTTATAGGATGAGTACACTACAACTAAAGGAATTATAAATTTATCTTGAGGATATTTGTAGGAAGGGGTATATATTCCCAAGTGTGTCACCTTGGGGTGCCCTACTGTTCTTTTCGAAGAAGAATGATAGAAACTTAATACTATGCATTGGATTTAGGCAGTTGAATAAAGTGACCGTGAAGAACAAGTATCCTTTTCCAATGATAGATGATAGTTTTGATCAACTAAAAGATGCCAATATATTATCCAAGATTGACCTCAAGTCAGGATACCATCTGGTGAGAATTAATGAACTATATATGAGAAAAACAACATTTAGAACAAGGTATGTCCATTATGAGTTTACAATGGTGCCATTTGGGTTGTCAAATGCACCAAATGCATTAATGTGTTTGATGAATGACATCTTCATAAATTATTTGGATAAGTTTGTTATTTTCTTCTTGGATGGCATACTTTTCTACTCTAGGTATGAATAAGAGCATGACCATTACTTGGCAATGGTGCTACAAGTATTTAGGGAGAATCATATATATGAAACATTGAGCAAGTGCTCATTTTATTAAAGGAAGATACATTATTTGGGCCATATCATTTATCATTTATGAGGGAGGGATAATAGTGAACCTTGAGAAGATAAAATTAATCGAAGGATGTCCAACATCAAATAATTTCTCAATAATGAGATCATTCGTGGGCTATTGGCACAAGGGAAGAGCCAGGGTCCAACGCTCAAGAGCGCACCAGCAAAGTCCTAACTACCGGCCCTTTAGGAAACACCTGCGAAGCAGATGAAGTCTCACCTGAGGTAGAGGTAGGGGTGGTTGCAAGACTCAGGTGTTTGCAACCTTACCTGGGACACAGATATGTGATTCTAACACTTAATAAATAACTTAGAATTGGTGGTTCTTTAATATGCAATCAATGTCCACTCTGTTAATAACACAGGGCTTCACACCATTCATAGTCATCTAACATATTCAAGAACTTAGAATCGGTAAACTACATTAGATCTAACAGATCAGGCACTAAGCCTATTCATACATGTGTATTAGATATAACATCCTACATATCATTAGCACTTTAAGTAGAAGAATATCTATTCAGTCATCTCATAGCACTTAGCAAAATGGGAACATAAACACATTGAGACAAGCACAAAGCAACACAAGACAATGTTTATGTGGTTCACCCCCACCCTGAGGCTATGTCCATCAATTCTTCTTCTTTATTATAGTATTCAATTGATTACAAGCATAGAGCCATCATAACCCTACTGCTCAAAGGACAAAAGATCTGCGTAGCTCTCTAGATCCTTCTTCCTTGCATTACAACATAAATCCTTTTCCAAATTCCTACGATGACTTGCACTTAGCCTTGCAAGTCTCATATAGGTACAAAGCACTTACACACCTTACTTGCACTTATCATACATCACATAGATTCCTATCTATATTATATCTCACTATCTTACTATTTATACATACAAAATAGGCCTAAGCATGGGTAAAACCCATGGGCCAATATCCCAATCCCATTACATATTCCCAAAAACCCAAAATGGACCCAAAAGTGGGCCGAGATCCTGTGATCTCTGCTCCAACTTGCGCTCCTCCTTCAACGACTGTCGAAGTCCCAAAATAGGTTAATATGACCAAGGAACTACCAAAAATTGGTCAAGGGCCAACAGGCCCCCAACACTCACCTTTGACTCGTCCCAAGTCACTCTTGTCTGAGAAATTATGCCTCGAATTCTTCGATCTTAGCTCGAGCTTCTTTGACCTACTACAGTGCTACGACCTCTTTCTCAGTGAACTTCTGGATCATTATGTCGTTCACTGGCCCTTCTAAGCATTGTTCTGTGGTGATGACGATCTATTCCTGTTCGACTCCTTGGCTTTCAACTTCAGTGAACAGTTGGCATGCCTTTTCTTTCACTGGTTGAAGTCGTTGACTTGCTTCCATTAATTTACTCTGAATCATATGGATCTGTTGTTGGGTGGTGCATTTCTCTTGAGACCTCTTCATTCTTTCCACTGGTGACAAGGCCTTCAACTACACCTGTAACGTATCGGCGTGCTGCTTTTCTTCTTGGAGATATGACTCCAATGCTTGTAACTATGGATTATCTGTGAGGTTCTCATAAGTCTGGGAACTCCGGTTCCTCAACTACTTCCATTACAAGGAAATATATTTTAATCTACCAACTGCGCTACGGGAAGTTGCTTCCCTTAGGTATCTTACCCCCTGTAGAGTTTCGGGTATAGCACTGAGCTCTAGATATACGATGCATTGTTGTAGCTTCTGGATCACGTCTTCAAGCTGTGCCACCTGTTGTGGGATTCTTTCTTCGGTCTATACATCAATGATTGTCATAGAGTGAAGTTCTCTGTTGACCACTTCCTTTACCTACAGTTGCTCTGCCAACAACTATTCCTTTCCTTGTTGTAGTTGTTCTTTCTCATCATTCCATTTTTCTTGGAGATAACTCTTTTCTTGTTTTGCAGCACTGCATTGTTCTACAGGTAATCCCTGTACTTGTGTCAAATCCTGGATGGCTTGCTCTGCTTCATCTTGTGCTTTTCAAAGTTAAGCCTCGACTGAATCCGTGATTCGATGGAGTTGAGCTAGCTCATCTCTTTCTTCTAGTGTTTCTCCTAACAGGGGCGTAGTGGAGACTACACGCCTCGATTGAAGTGCCTCTTGCACTCTTTGGAGCTCTATCTTGATATGAATATACATCACCTCCTGCCTAGGTTCCTTCTTATTTCCAATCTCTAGTCAACCGTCATTCAATGCAACGATGATGAAGTTAAAGTCATATGGGGTGAGGACAGTCTCGAACTTGGTCTTGGTTGCTTTCATTTTCTTTCTAGACGAAGGCTTATGGGGGGACACCTTTATTTTCTTCGAGGGTTCCTCCTCATCCTTATGCCATGTTTCCTCACCGATCTCTTCACCAACACCTCCTTTCTATGGTGATATAGACATAGTCTTCATGAATGTGCTGTCTATATCCTGAACTTCTTCAGGCTTCCTTATTTTACTATGCCCGGGTGTATCCTTCGTAGCTTCCAGACTGTCTTTATTTCATTTTTTCCCATTCAGAGTGGAAGTCGAATGGATATATCAATCCAACATTTATATTTCTTTCTCATGGCAAAGTACTCTATTTCGTTGTCCTGAAATCTCAGCGAAGCTCCAATTCTGCAATTTTTATTTCTGTGAGGTCTCTTATAGAACCTCTTTTAACCTTTTAGTATTAGCCCTTTTATTTCTTAACTTTCTATCATTCTTTCCAGTGACCTTAGTGTTACATGTCAAAATTGCTCAGTTGTATAAGTGTCGCATTATCCCTCTCAATTGTCGTAAGTGTCGCATCTTCCCCACAACTTTCGCAAGTGTCGCAAGTTGGTCACTAGTGTCGCAAAGGATGTTCAGACATACTGTCATGATAACGACACTAAGGAGACACTTATAACATCTCACATGACTGATTTGAAGGAGGAGAACTGATCTACTAAAGTCAAACAACCTTTTTCCATCTGAAAGCACCCAAAAAACCGAGTTTTGGAAAGGAGCGCTCCCCCTTACACTATCTCGGAGCGTCGACGCTCCCCAATACACTGTCAGGGAGCGTTATAACAATCCCCTAGCCCTTTTGAGGGAGCGCTATATATTTTGAGGGTGTTGGAACCCCCTAAAGCTTACTAGGGAGTTATACAACGCTCTGATGGCCCTTTTGAGGGAGCGCTACCTATTCTAGGTGGTTGTTAAGCTGATGAGATGAATGGGGGAAGCATCTTTTCATTCTTGGAAGGCAGTTGGATTCGAATCCCTAGTCCAGCCATGATCCTAGGGCAGATCCTCAACTGAAGGAGGGAAATCCTCAACTTCCCCAAGGATATCTCAAGATTGTTGAACCTCTCCAAGGCTATATAAGAAAGCTTTCTAATGGTGAAAGAGGATTGAAAAGAGAGAATCACACCAAACTTATTATCTCATAAGTGGTGCGGGGGAAGAATTGGATATGTGAAACTTATGATCTTGGAGGAAACTTACAGTCAGCCAAAGGAGAGTGATCAGTGAAGTTTCTATTATCCATGTCGTGGATGTTTCAGGCAAGGGTTAGACGAAGAGGACTTGACGAAGGTGTCGCATTCGCATCTATGATTGTAAGTACTGCTGTCGTTATTCTCGTCAATATGACACGCTTGGCCTGTTTCTTTCTAGTTTGTGTCTGATGTTACGTGAACTTATCATTTAATGATAGATCTGTTTTCAGGCTAATATCAATAGAGTAGGAAGTAGTTGTATCTTGCTTTGTCCACAGAACTCGGTGAGGAACAAAGGATTGGAGCGCAACTCAGAGCGTGCAGGGACAAACATCGATAACAGGTACTTCTATCATCCTTCCTTCTCATGTATTAGTTTAGATAGATTTGAAAGGAATTCAGTGTCCACGTTAAGCATTTTTCTGTCTAGGGTTAAGGTAAAGCTCTAGAGGTCGATCTACTTGTCCGCAGGCAGATTTTCCTACAACAGAAACTGGCGACTCCACTGGGGAGATAGCCTCAAATCGAAACCTCTTGTTTGGATTTTTCTCCTCATTGACCTTGTTCTATCCCTTGATTGTTTCAGATCTGGTTTACTCCTCCTTTGATTAGTTTCATGAGTTGATTGGCTCCTTATTTCATCACACTCAGCATACTTGTCGAGTTTGAATTTCAATTTTTGAATTTTTTTGACATTTCTGGGGCTTTTAGACCCTGGCGCCCCTGTCCTGGTGTTAACAGAGTGCCAGCGCTCCCCCATACCTTTCCACAGAATGCTATAATGCTCCTTGCCTTTGTCAACAGAGCACTAGCCTCTTTTGGCCAAAAAACCCTCTAGAACTACGTCCTTCAGGGTTTTCCTCTGTGTCTCTTTTGCTGAGTGACCTAGTGAGTCAACTTCTCTTCCCTTTCAGCCTTGACATCTGTCCTCTTTGAAGAATAAAACACCTTGTTAATTGGATCTTGCAGCCTTCTTCACTATTTTCATTGAGTTTTTCCTGTTGAGTGAAATTCGAAATCTATGCATTGTTCTTATCTCCTCATCAACTGAGTAAAAACTCTGGTGAAGGTCATCAAAAGCCTACAGACCTTTTTGTCTTGATTTCAGTCAAGGACATTGTTCTTCAACTTTTTCTTTTTGGGTGTAAAATTTTGTTTTCTCTTTGATTGTTTCCTTTCTTTCGCTTTTCGTTTTGATTACTACGAAGGGTGTATTGTTTGTGTGACTTTTGCTTATGCTAGTTTGGTTTTTGTTCATACCAAGAAGATAATTAGCAAAGTTAAGCATTGTGTTGTATTGATCATCATCCATACGCAAACAATAAAGATATCTTCATGATTGATTGAGTATATTAGAAGGCATTTAAGAAGTTTTTTCATTACATCAGGATTTGATTGAGAAAAAGAATCGTTTGAGGGCATTCCATAATAGTGCTTGTTAGTGAAAGAACTCTCTCTCTCCCTTAGCTAGATGTTCATCGAAAGGAAATGATTGTTTATCATGATTGATGCACTCTTTGGGTCAGAGTCATAATTCCATTTGTTTCACTTCCATGCACCCCTTTGCGTAAAGAACAACCATAAAAAATCAACGCTAATTAAAAGCTATCTAGAAATTTTTCTTTGCTAGAATCCTCCACCAACAGTAGAATAGGTGTAGTACTTTGGATTAGGGCTATGAGCATAACTCTCTAAAGTTTTCCAAAAAAACATTAGCATCCTGAGTTAGGGAGAGTAAATCTAGTTATAGTATAAGTCTGCCTGGGATCCCCCTCTCACACAGGGGTTACGCACGAGGTTGCATTCGGGTAAGCTACGGGGACTAACCCTCCGTGGTTTAACTAATTATGGTGGTCGGATTGTATTATGGGGATCACTTTGAGGTAAATCCACAATTAATATGTGGAAGCCTCTTAGTTGGTTTCGGGCTTGATACCCTGCCCGTACGTTCGGATTGAACTGTCGATTGTTCCCGCCCAGGGGCTGACTGCGAATTGGTAACCTTAGTGGCCATAATCTTTAGGTTCTTACACAAGGTGACGGTGACGGGAAGTCTCACTGTACCTGGAGTAGACATTGGTCAAACTCACTCGGGCTCCTTGGAGGGTAAATCCACAATTACTGCGTGGAAGCTTGCACCAAGGCGTAAGTCTGTTAAGCAGGTCGCCATTGTAACTATTCCACCCTATCCCCACCCCTTCTGGACTTGATCAAGCGACGTTGGATTTCATCACCAACTAGTACGGTCATCAAAAGAAGGCATGTTTGCTTGGTTGTGATTCTTAGATTCTATTAGCGTATGTTGTTTCTTTTACTTAGTGGACCCTAGGTCGAGTCAGTGTTAATGGCATCGAATCATGGGAGTACTAATGCAGGAACCCCTCCTTCGGGGGAACCTTATACCTTTCCTTCATTTGGAAACTTTGGTCCTCCGTATGTTGCCACGCTGAGTCTTCCAGGACTCACTATTGGATTACCATTTTGGTTGTTCCCCACTCCGGTGATCCCAAATCCTCCCAATGTTTCAGTTGCACCTAATACTTTGGATGTCAATGCACCACCCACACATCAACCTCATGTCGAATTTTCGCCTTCTTCACCCATCAAGTCTCCTTCCATTTCTCCTTCTTCGCCTAGTGAAATCTCTAAAGCAGGTATCCAGGTTGATCAGAAGAAGAAGAAACGGAAAGAGAAAAAGAAGAAGAGTTCGAAAAGGACCAAGACCCCAAAAACATCAGATGTTGGCTCTAAGAAACCAGTTACTGTTGATAGTACTGGGAGTGTTGATGAGATCAACAAGATTAAAAGGAAGAATCCAAAACCCAAATTCCCTTGCAGCCTTTGTAAGGGTGAACACTTTCTGCGGGATTGCCCCGATCTTACCCAGGTCTTAGAAATGTAGCCCTCCACGTCATCGACCTTTGTTGGTCATGTCGATAATACCCCATCAACTAGTGATGTTAAGGTTGGTAAGAAGAAGAAAACTGTCAAGTTCCCTTGCATGTTATGTAAAGGTAATCATTACTCTCACCTTTGTCCTCACATGGATGAGGCTTCTTCTCTTTTGGGAAAAATTCAACTTCCAAAAGGTTATCATAAGCTTTCCTCCAACCCATCATTGGCTGATGGACTGGTCAATCCGGTTCCATCCCCGGTCAGACTGGTTGATCAGGTGGTCAATCTAGTTTCCTCCTCGATTGAACCACGAACCCAAGTAGTTGATCCAGTTCCATCACTGATCAGCCCCACTCTTCATCAAAAGAGTGACACCAAAGCGATCGATCCATTTCTACCCGTCGACCCCATTCTTCCCTTGGAGAATGAAACTCAAGTGGTCAATTTGGTTCTGCCATCGGTGAATCCCACTCCTCCTTTGATGAGTGCCAAAGTGATTGATCCAGTCCCTTCCTCGATTAGTCCCATGCTTCCTTTGAAGAGTGCCAAAGTGGTCGATCCAGTTTCATCGTTGGTTGGTCCCATTCCTCCATTGAGGAATGTCAAAGTGTCTGATCCAGTCCCTTCCTTGGTCAGTCCCACTCTTCCTCTGAAGAGTGCTAAAGTGGTCTATTCAAGTCCACCATTGGTTGATCCGATCCAATTATCGATCGATCCTACTCTCCTTCTAGAGAGTAAACCTGATACTACCCATGTTTTTCTTGTTAATATAGACTCTACCATGCCTGGGGGAATTCCTCCTCCTCCTGTGGAACCCCCTCCAAGTAACGAAGACATCCTTGTTGATTCGGGTGCGCTAACTGGACCTCATCTTCCCTCTCACATTCCTTTCCAGATTACAGTACAGGTTCGTGGTCGGGACGTTCCTCAAACACTGATAGATGAAGGTGCGTCCGTTAGTATTTTGTCTTCTGTTGCTTGGTACGATTTGGGTTGTCCACAGCTTGCACCGGTTACATAGAATCTGTTAGCTTTTAACAGAGGAACTAGTCAACCTTTAGGGATCCTTCCTCAGTTTCCTGTAACTTTGGGAGGGAAAACTGTCTTTATCGATGTCATGGTAGTCTGAGACCCCTTGGATTTTTCTTTACTCCCTGGGCGAGATTATGTCTATGCTATGAAAGCTCTTGTATCCACTCTTTTCCGTGTGATATATTTCCCTCACAATGGAAGAATTGTGACTATTGATCAACTTTCATTCATCAGCCCCGACTAGGTTACCTCCCTAAGTGGTTCTTATATGCAGACAGTATCACCCTCGCCGCATGTCAATTATGTGTCGTTGTCTCCCATGACCTCAACTTCCGATGATTTGGATCCGGTAGTTGACATGGTGATCTCTTTGGTAGGGTTATTGGAGCCTGATCTCCTTACCCCTGTCACAACCCTCAACGTGTGTTCCTTCCAGAGTGATCGTCTTCCATCCGATGAAGATCTCTTGGAAGCCATGACCGAGTTTTTTCCCTTGACATGGTATCCTTCTAGAGAATTATCCTCTCGGAAGCCATGATCAAGAAAGCACGAGCATAGTTTCTCTTCTCTGTGGCAAGCTCATTAAAAAATGAAACAGAGGCCACTAGCTTTCATGCTGGGGGCATCATGAGCATAGTTTCTCTTCTCTGTGGCAAGCTCGTTAAAAAATGAAACAGAGGATTTGAGCATAGTTTTCTTCTCTGTGGCAAGCTCGTTAAAAAATGAAACAACAATTTGGGGATCGAACCTGGAACCTTGAGCATAGTTCTTTTCTTGTGTCAATCTCATTAAAAAATGAAACAATCACCTCTCCCTTCAAGTTGAGTCTTTCTCCAGATCTCGTAGATGTCGAGTCGAGTATTTCGTTAGGTCTCATTGTTTGAACCTTCATTTCATCCACTTGTATCCTTTTTCTCCATCTAGCACAGAAATTGGTGACAACCTCAAAGTCGGTGAATGAATTGAAGCTTGGGGGGCATGTCTCCAGCCTTTGATGATCATTCTGGAGCCAAGCCACCAGCTTTCAAGCTGGGGGCATACCGAGCTTAGTCTTTGTTCTTTCTCGTGCTCATAAATACATGAGAATGCAACTGGGTAAAGTTTTATCTCTTTTTCAGACCCGTACAGATACGAACATACGAAAAAGGAACCCCCCTGGGGTCTATTTTAAACCCTTTTCAGACTCTCTAAATATGAAAAGATTGTCGAGTGACCTTGCTTCCTTTCACACTCGTTAAAAGGTCAGAAAGGGCGTCCTTCGAGCGATAGTTTAACCCTTTTTCGGTCTCGTTGGACTACTGTACGAAAAATGAACTGAGAGAGTTCTCTTTTGAGTGTTTTTCCAAACTCTATAATCTCGAAAAACCTTCGATTTTTTTGTCTTTGGACTCATTAAAACACACATCGACAGGCCCATATGGGACCGATCCCTTACTTCTTCCGGTTCGTTAAACAAAGGAAGAGGAACTTACCGAAGGTGAGTTATATCGACCATGTGTTATCCTCCTCAAGCTCATTAAATCAAAAAGAGGTACTCGTCTATCTGGATGGGGGGAGAAATTGAAAGGAGCAAGCCGAGCAGTCTCTTGAGAACATTGTCTAGCAATTCTTAGAGTCTCCCTTGAACACGACGCTTTGTCACTTTGCACATATCATAATCCGCTGAACCTTTGCACTGAGCCAATCCTTTGAGTTTCCTTTCACTCCCTTGGGTCACCCGACGCAAGTCACAGTACCCATTGCATAGTTTTGGTCCATGTCATGTTTTTCTATTGTGCCTCAGTGTTCAAGGGAAGTATCCGCCTCAAGATTCAACCATCCCAAATATCTTGCCTCAAAACCTGTGTCAGTCCATGTCTGTCTGATCTACCAATTACATATCCATGTCTGTTTCGTGTCGTTGATGGGGGATACATCAAGGCCCTCCCTCGACGAGTCTATTCCTGTCAACTCCAACGCATTATCCAGGAACTAGACTTAGAAACCACTTAGTACTTTGGGACCTGCATGCCTCAATGGCAGGCCTCCTCACATTCGACAGTAGGTCGACATCATTGACCTCTGATCGAATGATTCCATCGATGTTCGACTTTAGCTCATCTATTCACATTCGCTGGAATGTACTAGGGTACCTTGGGAATCATTGACATTAATGGTGATCTCCCTCGCACTTGTTAGCGGTTCACACCATTGACCGGTAATCAAGTGGTTTCTTCCATGTTCGACATCAGGACATCTATTCACATGGTCAGATTCGTGCCATATTGGGATTGGTAAGAAGACCCTGGGTTGAGTAATCACTTTGATATGTGCTTTGCCCAGGTTGCGATGGAGTTTCTCTTAAACAATGACACATATACTGTTACAATAGATCCACTTTGTATTGGTCGTGGCTATGTCTTATCATCTCGTAGATCCACTGTGTATTCCTTGTGGCTACAATCAGTCCAAGTCATCAGAGTATAGATCCACATTGTATCATCAGTGGCTATACCTTTTTAACAATACAATTATGGATCCGCAGTGTATTTTATGGCGGCCATATCCTACCAAGTCTTGATCACCCAAGCATAGGTATGCCTGCCTTGGGTTTTGAAATATGTCATGATATTTGTTGGATGTTTGTGTGCAGCTTCTGTCAGGTTCTTCGAGTCTATACCCTTTCTTGAGAGTCTACAAAGTATTTCAGTCATCAGTTTGCATCTCCTAACTTCATACTTTGGGGGGCATTCTGTTACATGTCAAAATTGCTCAGTTGTATAAGTGTCGCATTATCCCTCTCAATTGTCGTAAGTGTCACATCTTCCCCACAACTTTCACAAGTGTCGCAAGTTGGTCACTAGTGTCGCAAAGGATGTTCAGACATACTGTCATGATAACGACACTAAGGAGACACTTATAACATCTCACATGACTGATTTGAAGGAGGAGAACTGATCTACTGAAGTCAAACAACCTTTTGCCATCTGAAAGCACCCAAAAAATTGAGTTTTGGAAAGGAGCGCTCCCCCTTACACTATCTCGGAGAGCCGACGCTCCCCAATACACTGTCAGGGAGCGTTATAACGCTCCCCTGGCCCTTTTGAGGGAGCGCTATAGATTTTGAGGGCGCTGGCACCCCCTAAAGCTTACTAGGGAGCGCTACAACACTCTGATGGCCCTTTTGAGGGAGCACTACCTATTCTGGGCGGTTGTTAAGCTGATGAGATGAATGGGGGAAGCATCTTTTCATTCTTGGAAGGCAGTTGGATTTGAATCCCTAGTCCAGCCATGATCCTAGGGCAGATCCTCAACTGAAGGAGGGAAATCCTCAACTTCCCCAAGGATATCTCAAGATTGTTGAGCCTCTCCAAGGCTATATAAGCAAGCTTTCTAATGGTGAAAGAGGATTGAAAAGAGAGAATCACACAAAACTTATGATCTCATAAGTGGTGTGGGGGAAGAATTGGATATGTGAAACTTATGATCTTGGAGGAAACTTACAGTCAGCCAAAGGAGAGTGATCAGTGAAGCTGCTATTATCCAGGTCGTGGATCTTTCAGGCAAGGGTTAGATGAAGAGGACTTGACGAAGCTGTCGCATTCGCATCTACGATTGTAAGTAGTGCTGTCATTATTCTCATCAATATGACACACTTGGCCTATTTCTTTCTAGTTTGTGTCTGATGTTACATGAACTTATCATTTAATGATAGATCTCTTTTCAAGCTAATATCAATAGAGTAGGAAGTAGTTATATCTTTCTTTGTCCATAGAACTCAGCGAGGAACAAAGGATTGGAGTGCAACTCGGAGCGTGCAGGGACAAACGTCGATAACAGGTACTTCTATCATCCTTCCTTCTCATGTATTAGTTTAGATAGATTTGAAAGGAATTCAGTGTCCACGTTAACCATTTTTCTGTCTAGGGTTAAGGTCAAGCTCTAGAGGTCGATCTACTTGTCCGTAGGCAGATTTTCCTACAACACTTAGTCTTGGTAATGCTTTTATCATTCAGAGTCTTTTCTTCTTTGGTCTCAGTTACTTCGCACTGTTGAAATTTTTTCTTAGGGTTCCTATGTAATACTTCTTCCTTGTCTGGGATATATAATTCAATCTTTTGGGGATCCTCTAGTGTTCTCTTAGCCTTGACATCTGAGTTGCTAGTATTAGATATCTGTGATATGCTCTTATGTTCCTCAATCAAGCGCACAATCCTTTTGGTCATAAAGTCTTTTAAATCTTGCTTCTTCTTTTCCAAAAATTCTTCTTCCTCCTTTCGTCCATCTTGATCTCTATCAATCCAAGGTTTTCCTAATAGCATGGTAAATGGGGTTCTGTCTTCAAAAAATTTAATAATATCAAAGTCCTCTTCTATCGAAGCTCCATTGACAGTCATAGGTATCCGAGCGAGCCTTCCACGTAGGTTTACTAGATTTCCTCTAAATAAACATATTCCTCCTATGGAAGAGATCATAACAGGTCTTCCTATAGCTCTCCAAGTTCTTTTTGGCATAATATTCATCTGTGTTTCTTCATCTAGGACATAGTCAATGTTGAATTCCCCTAATATTTCTTCGATGCATTCCTTCTCTTTGAAGATCTATGATAAGTTGACATGTCAGTGGCCATTCAGGGTCTCTTTCACTTGTATCAATACCTTCTCTAATTCTTTCTGGGGCTATGCCTTTTCTAGATCTTCCTTAGGGTTTCCTTGATTCAAATTCATTCCTTCAATATTAGCGATCATTCTAGGGAAATCCAACACTTCATGGTCCATGGATTTGCAACAAAGACAACTAGGTCCTCTTCCAGGTAATTCCTTAGTATGATATCCTGGTCTTCTACAACTGTAACAGAAGGTTAATCCTCATTTTCTGTTAAATGATCCCCATTCTTTTTTGTACTGCGCACTAGGATCATGGTAGCAAACATGCAACAAATTATTTATAGGATCCTGCATCCATTTATTAGTCCAAAAATTCTTTCTATGCATAGGTATAACATATCTTTCATTATTCTTATCACATATATTCATATCACATCTTTTTTTGTCTTTTAACACCCTAGCTTTCAAACTAGGACAAAACCTATCAGATATACCTAGATCCATACTCTAGAAACAAAAAATTCCACCTTTCTTACTTTTATAGAGCACAAATCTTTTAGATATAAGAAATTTTAACTATTCTTACCTTTAATGGAGCACAAAGCTTACAGATCTTACCTCTTTCAATCAAAACTTCTCGCTTTTACCTTTCTTGGAGCACAAAGATTTCATATCCTTCTTCTTTTCTATAGATCCGACCTCCTTTCTTTAGTACAAATATTTATAGATCAAGTAGAATACTGCACACTAGGGCACAGATCTACACACAGATCTTTCACAGTTTTAGGATGAATCTTTGCACAGAGCTTCCTCTTTCTCAGTTCCCAGCAATCACAGTTTCAGGTCCTAGAAACAGAACCATTTGTTGGCACAGGGGCAGACCCAGGGTCCAACGCTCAAGAGTGCACCAACAAATCCCTAACTACCGACCCTTTTGGCAACACCTGCAAAGCAGATGAAGTCTCACCCGAGGTAGAGGCAGGAGTGGTTGCAAGACTCAGGTGTTTGCAACTTTACCTGGGACACAGATCTATGATTGTAACACTTAATAAAGCACTTAGCACTGTTGGTTCTTTAATATGCAGTCAATATCCACTTCACTGATAACACAGGGCTTCACACCATTCACAGTCATCTAACATATTCAAGCACTTAGCATTGGTAAAATACATCAGATCTAATAGATCAGGCACTAAGCCTATTCATACATGTGTATCAGATCTAACATCCTACATAACATTATCACTTTAAGTATAAGATTATCTATTCAGTCATCTCATAGCATTTGGAAAAATGGGAACATAAACACATTAAGACAAGCATAAAGCAACACAACACACTGTTTATGTGGTTCACCCCCACCCTGGGGCTACGTCCACGAATTCTTCTTCTTTATTAGCATCTTCAATCGGTTACAAGCACAAAGCCATCAAAACCCTACTGCTCACATGACATAATATTTGCGTAGCTCGCTAGATACTTCTTCATTGCATTACATCACAAAGCCTTTTCCAACTTCCTACGATGACTTTCACTTAGCCCTGGAAGTCTCATATAGGCACAAAGTGCTTACAGACCTTACTTTCAATTAGCATACATCACATAGATGTTGATCTATCTTCTAGCTCACTAGCTTACTATTTATACATACGAAATAGGACTAATCATGGGTAAAACCCATGGGCCAATATCCCAATCCCGTTAGATATTCCCAAAAACCCAAAATGGACCCAAAAGTGGTTCGAGATCTCGTGATCTCCACTCCATCTTGCGCTCCTCCTTTGATGAATTTCAAAGTCCCAAAATAGGTTAATATGACCAAGAAACTCCCAAAACTTGGTCAAGGGCCAACATGGGCCGTTTTGGTTATTACAAAATATTTATTGAAGGATTTTCAAAGATTACACATTCAATCACTTCTTTACAAAAGAATCCATTGAAGTTCGAGTGGACCTCTGAATGTGAGGAAATAGTTCAATACTTGAAAAATTTATTGACAAGTGCATCGATATTAAATATTTTTTATCCAAATTAATATTTCATTATGTGCATTGATGCTGGCAAGGAAGGGCATGGGGGATTCCTTAGCCAAAATGGGCATATGATATGCTACGAGTCAAATAATTTTAAAGAACATGAGAGACACTATGTCACTCATGATTTATAATTGGTATCCATAGTTCATTCCTTGAAGATGTGGAGACATTATCTTATGGGAAAAATATTTGAGTTGAGGACAAACTATAGTAGTCTGAAATATTTGTTTTGATAACCAACTTAGAATGATATAAAAATCATATGGTTGGAATTCCTTAATGAGTTTGAATTTGATATAAAGTGTATCAAAGACAAGGAGAAAAATGTGGTAGATGCACTCAACAATAGTGGACGTGAGATGCATGCTACAACCATTAGCATGTAAAAATATGATTTAAAAGCCATAATATTGGAAGTTGCAATATCATAGTAGCAGTATATGCAAACAACCGAAAAATTACAACAAGGTAATTTGCAGAAAAAAATCAAAGATTATGAGATGACAGAGGATGTAATCCTCATGTGTAGGGGAAGATTTTATGTTCCTAAATATTAGGATATGAAAAATGTGGTGTTAAGAGAAATGCATAATGCGCCTTATGTTGGGCACCCAGGTTAGCAAAAAACAATTGTAGGAATAAAGAGTCAATAATTTTGGCTAGGTATGAAGAAAGAGGTGGTTGATTGTATATCCAAATGTTTATAATGTTAGAAGGTGAAGGATGAGCACAAACATCCAACTGGATTTCTATATTCACTACCCCTCCTGAGTGGAAATGGGAACTTGTGAAAATTTATTTTATTACCAAGATGCCTAGGACAATAAAGAAACATGATTCCATTTTGGTGGTGGTGGATAAGCTAACAAAAGTTGGTCATTTTATTCCATTGAATCTCACTCGCAAGGTAGATAACATTGTAGATATTTATATGAGATAAATTTCCATGCTAAATGGTGTGCCTAAGAAAATTGTTTCTGAGAGAGATCCCATGTTCACATAAAAATTTTGGAAGGGATTATTTAAAGGATTTCAAACAAATCTGAATTTTAGCATAACATAACACACATAATTATATGGGAAGATAGAAAGGGTCAATCAGGTGATTGAGGATATGCTAAGAATGTTTGTGATGGACAAACCATCAAAATGGGAATATTATTTACATTTAGTTTAATTTTTTTATAGTAATGGGTATCATACGTCTTTGAATATTAGCCCATTTGAAGCATTATATGGCCGGAAGTGCAACACACTAGTGAGCTAGGACAACCTAGTAGAAAGAGAAGTGGTTGGGACAAAATTTCTCAGATCATTGAAAGCGAATATGGTGAAAATAAATCATAATTTAAAGGTTTCTTAGGTCTAGAAGAATATTTATGCAGACAAGGGTAGAATGAATAAAGAATTTAAGGTGAGCAAGCATGTCCTCTTGAAAGTGAAATCTAATAAGATTTCACTAAAATTGGGCATCTTTCCAAATATGGAAGTAATACATTGTGGACCATTTGAGATCCTTGAAAATATTGGTCATGTTGCATACATGATTTCACTTAGTGCATCCATGTGCATACATAATATGTTTCATGTGTTTTTTCTTAAAAAGTATGTTCCTGATGCTAATCATGTAATTTATTGGAATGTCATCCAGGTGGAGCAAGAAAGCGGTTTCTAGGTTCATTCAGTGTGCATATTGGACAAGAAAGTCAAGTTGCTTTGGAATCAAGAAAAAGGATAGTAAAATTCTAGTGGACCTATTATGGTCTCGAAGATGAAACATGGGAACATGAAGATGCCATGCGAGGAGAGTACCCACATCGTTTTGGAGTTTTTAAAAGAAAATTTAGTTGTAAATGTGTATATAATACACTAAGGACAGTGCATAAATAAGGGGGTGTAATTTAATACCCCCAGGCCAAACTCCAAATTGTATATATATATATTGAGGCCATAGTGCCTTTGTGATTTAGGCCAATGAGCCTAAAAAATGTAATATGTAATAACACTCATTTTTATTAATAAAAATCCATCACTCCTTCAGACTAAGTCAAAATAAAGAGTATGGGGGGCTAGGACTCCATGAGAGGGAAAGGGGGATACGTCAAGGGGGCTTAAGACAAGGAATAAAATAATATTGTTTCTAATTCATAAGATTTATGATATAATTTATCTAAGTTCCTAAGTGAAGGGAAATGAATTACCAAATGGAGACAAAGGTAGTTCTAGAGTGAGAAGTGTCAATATGGGAAAATAAAAATATAATGCAGGGGAACTTATTCTAAGGGGCATCATTCTTCCAATAAATCAGTCATTATTGCATCCATCATCTATACCTTCGATGGAGAGTTTAAATGGAAGTTGAGGTTGACTATTACCTAGTAAATCCTTCTTGGTTTGGGTTGAATAAGTAGGTTGTCATGAATGTAGAGAATTCTCTCTGCGTGAGAAAATTTTTGGAAATAGTTTTCCTGTGTGTTGGGATAGTGGGTGATGTAAATTCTTCAGAAACATTTTTTTCCAAATGATACATAGCTTTGAGACTTCCTAGTTGATTTGTTGTTGAAGTCTTGGAAAGGAAGTGGGACATCCTGAAGGACTATTGAGCAAATAAGGGGGTATATTTCCTTGGGAGGGACAAGTTGTGGGGAATGAAAGGATCTAAGTTGGGAACTATTGTTGGAGTGTGAAACTAGGCCTATTATTTATTATATTTTTTTTCAAACCTGATTTTGGCTTATGTATCCTTTTCCTTGGTGGAGTCATACCCTAGCTCAGGGTTAAATTCTTGTTGAGAGAATATAAACAACATAGAATACAATTGGGAGGAACTTCTGGGGTGTACAAGAGGTTGGTGATTTATAGAAAAAGATAAGTTTTCTTTAATGTGTGTTCACATGTTATTTATCATGTGTATGTTTATGTTAATTATGTTTTTTGAAATTGTACATAATTATGCATGGTTGTGCATGTTGTTGTTATTTATTCATAAATGTTGCATATGCAGGGCTTGATGGTTAATAAATGTTACATGTTAGTAAATTTTAGTAGTATTGGAAATGGAATTCAGACGCAAGGCTTGAATCGTTGTGCATGCTAGGAAACAATTATGTGTGCGACACAAGGTTTGTTGAGAGTGTGGATTTTCTCTGTGAGTTTTTCCAGAATTAGAGTTGGTATCAAAAAATAAACTTTGTGTCACGTGACCTAGATTAGGGTTTGGGTACATTACATGAATGAAGGAATTTTAGAGTAAATTACTCCTATAAAATCATGCTTTATATGAATAACTTTCCCTTTCATTATTAGACGCTTCCCATCTTTATCTCCTATCATAATTGTTTTCAAGTTAGTATTCTTTGAATTGATATTTACCAAACCATACTTCATGAGGATTTTACGTCCATATTATTGGATGGATACTAAGGATAGAAATTTCTTTTTAAATTTAGGTACAAGCCAAACATTTGAAATATGTTTTCACCAATTTATACGCAACTTTTTTACTAAACCTTTTCCTTGGAGAACATGAGTTGTATCATAAGATAAGTAAATTGGATTTAGTTGAATATCCTAGTAATTCCAAAAGTAATCCCTATGAAATTTCATATGTTGAATAGCTTCTATGTCCAATATCCAATCAATATTGAAATGAATTTCTTAGTAGATTGTGAGTGTCAACTAATGCTACCAAATCAACTTCCTATACTAAAATAAAACATATTCATATTGTTCATCCTAAAAATCCTAATCCTCCACATATTAAACTGATGAGTAGACTTTTAATTTTATCTCAAATTTGAAGTTTTCTTAAACTTTGGAAACTAATCATTACATGTTCAGAAATTTGATTCAGAACGGCACTTCCTTAAACATATTTTCACATTACTTGAATTAAATTTATACCTCTTCTAGATTATGCATTATAATTAGGAGGATTCATATTACTTTGAAAATTCGATCGATTATAATTATTACTTCCTCTACCTTGACTACGATCTATACCACGACCTTGATTAGAAGACTAATTTTGATAATTCCCATTTTTTTTTACCAATTTTTTTTTTAAACTATCAACTTTGGTTGAACTAGTAAAATTAAGATCCTCTCCTGATCGTTTTTTTTTACTAAATGACTTACTATGTAAATCCAAAATTTCACAAAATGATTCAAGAGTTGCACTTGATAATTTATCATTGATTTGCAAAGTTTCCATAAAGTGTTTATAATATGGTGACACGTAATTTATCAAAATCAAGATTAAAAAACTACCTTCAAGTTTAGGAAAGACACCGTTGGTGATTTCCTGATGTATGTTGTTTATCTTTGAATTATACTATAACACATCATCATTATCAACTATTATTTTCTTAAGCAACTTCATTTGTAATTCAAATGTTTGATATGCAACAAGAGTATCAAAAAACTTGGAACATTTATTCCAAGTAGCTTAAGTAGTAATAAAATTCTGAATATGAACAAAAATTTGTTCAGTTACAGAAGATCAAAGAAAATAAATATATTTTTCATTTTTTAATTCCCATTTATCCAATGGACCAACTTCAGTTGATCTATTAAGAAGGGTATCAACATCACAAATATCATGCCATAGCACATTATATCGATGATTTTTCATATGGCGTTTCCAAGGTTTGTAATTCCTGGGGCCATCCAATTTATTTGATTCAATGAAGGTTTATTAACTCAAACATGCTTAGTGATGGCATATCTCTTTGAAGGATTGGAATTTTTTACCATGAAAAAGTAACAATAAAAAAACCAAAAAAAGAGTACACACACTACAATAAAAAAATTGACATTTTCTAGGGGCTTCTCCTTGATCATCTAAGGATCTCATCAAAAAGAGAATTTGAGAAGGTTTCGCACTAGAATATTCTCAATCTCTTGGATTCAATATCACCTTCTCTTATTCAAAATTACAGTTGAATAATTATAGAGAAGTGAAACTTGTCAAAATTTTACAATCAAACTTCGTTTATACAATGTTGCTCCCCCTCGAAATAAGAAATATTTATAACTTCAAATCAGTCCTCTTATAACTCTCATTTTTATGATATTAACATAAATAAATGATTTAGTTTATATGTATATGCATATGTATTCATGTATATTTCTTTCTTCTATGATTTATGTATTCATGTATATGTAACTTAATGAATAAAAAAGTGGCATTTGTTTATGAACTTGTGCATAACACATTGTTTTAAACCCTGGAGGTTAGGGACTGCAACTGTTGTGAGGGGGGAATGACTTCTCTTGGTAAATGAAACATGTCCATGGTTAGGGGCACCATGTCTTGTCAATTTTTTTGGATTGAAATGTTCTCCTATTGACATGAAATCATTGATAGTGTCAACAAAATCGTGGAGATGAAAGGAATTCTTCGAGGCAGTCAATCCTAACATGAAAACATTCACTATTGTGAGACCATTGTTCTACTACAATATGGTGATGATGCCCTCAACCTGATAATTACACTTCATTGCGATGATTTCCTTATTTCACCTCTACAATGGCAGTCAGTGCTTGAGCTACAAGCATGAATGAATACACCCTCTCTAAAATTCAAAGATATTTTACGGTGTAGAACCATTGGCCTTGTTATACTTGTTCATGCCTAAAAAAATGACTCACCGTCTCTACAATATGCACTATTTTTATGTAAAGGGAAAACACGATTGATTGAAGTGGAACATGTGAATGGATTGTAATAATGATGAGCAATAGATGCCAACTAGCATGAAGTTTTGAGAGACTCTTTTTCTATGTTACCTCATCAAAACTTTGGAATCCTTGAAGAAATTAGATCCTACATTGGTGGAAAATTATGTGGCCACGGGTTTAAGTCTCGTGGTGGGTGCCAACTGAATTATAAATAGTTTTGGTATATCTGATGCATATAAAGAACCAAAATGATATATGATGTGGGTAGATCTAAAATATATTTCCATATTTACATGTACCAATGTATTGATCTAGACTAAGAATTTTTTGAAAAAACATGTAGCTCTGGGATTTAATTGCTATATTTATACAAAGATATGAAAAAAATTTGCAATATGATCCCTATAACCAATTGAAAAAAAATATATTTTATCTTAATATATATATATATATATATATATATATAACACATACTTTATTATCTTGATATTTACAAATTTTAATTGTTGATTAACTTATAACATATTACAAATACAAAACTATAAATGTCTAATATAGTTCTATAATTGTAATCAACAATAACGTAAATATTACATATGAAAAATCAACAATATGATATTGATATTTTCTGCTATTATAAACCAAACTTTTCCATATCGAATTGACAACAGGATTGCCTCAAAAATTGTTGTCTTTGAATTTGGAGAGATATAAGTTGATTTTGTGGACACTTCATTTCTTCCTCAATACGTCACCAATCCTTACAACACCATTCAACATAGTTCTAAAAGAATTTTGAAGTGTCCTTGAGCACACAATTTTATTAATAAGGAAAAAGAGTTAGAAAGAGAAGTGAGTGATAAAATACTACTACGCAGCTGGGGAAATACATAGCTTATATAGTCTAACTCTAAGATAAATTATAGGAGAAAAACCTGTCATATAATCACATGAGTATTATATATGTCCTATACATATTAAGCTAAATGTCCTCTTGACAAATAAAATAAAATAATCTAATTCCTAAAACATTTAATCTAGGAAAATACGTAGACTTCTAAAACTTTAGGATTATAAGGCTAACAAGAGGTACATGTATACATTATTGGAATATGGTGTGAAAAGATGAAATGTTTGAAAATGAATAAAACTTTGAACTATATAATTTGTATTTATGAAAAAATTATATAACTTAGAAAAAATTAGAATTAGTATATTACTTTTTATCTAAAATATAATGCACATGTTTGTGTCAAGATGTTGGTTTTGCTGAGAACACACATATACTGAGCGGGGGGCAGAGTGGTGAACTAGTATAGGATTTTTCATTTTTCATTTTTAAACATGCATCAACCATAAGAAAGTAATCAAATATGATATGTTTCTGCATAACATGGAACATAATATTTACATGGAAACCCTTTCAAGAGAAAATGATAAAAAAATTCTTTATCATTCCTTGTAGGCACCAAACTATTGCTACAAATATTTCTAGTAACCAACCTATTGGAGACACCAATTCCCACTGGCACAAATCCTGATAGGAACCAAACTACTCTTATTAATATTCATAGACAACAATCTATTGGAAATACCAATCCCCACAACTAAGCACCAACTTAACAAGAAACAAAAATGTCTTTGTTTGAGAAGAACCATTGTAATCTTATAGATATTCATAGACACCAATCTACTAGAGACACTAATTCCCACCACTAAGCACCAACTTAAAAAGAGACATCAATATCTGTGTGTGAGGTATGTCAACGTTTGTTGAGTGTTCTTACTACTTTTTCCTTCATCAATTATGTTTGATACTTCTACCTTCACCAATTCTACTCATTGTTTCTTCCCTCTCCAGGTCTACTCACTACTGATGTCGTTAGAATATCTAACCAAAATTTGAATTTCCAAATGGTAACTTTCTCAAATCTTGTTGTTTTGGGACTCTTCCAAAGAATGAACTTGTATATCATACCACATATCCAATTTTTCAAATATGATTATGAAAATGTTAACTGAGGTACTTCCATGTGTCTCCTATATTCTCTAAATTTTTCATAGTCTAAAGAGTCCCATAAAAGAAGTTATAGTGAAAATACCAAGGTAACTTGTTTGAAACCGATTTCAGAAGAATTTAGGAACCCCAAAATGCATAGGGAATATATCCAAAAGTATAGAGAAACAATATATGAAATATCTACCACATTTATACCAATATATCTCCTCTATATCTCCAAATTCGCATGTTCTAAAACATCCCAAAAAACAAGTTATAATGAATATGCCAAGATGACTTGTTTGAAACTTATTTCATGAGCATTCGCGAACTCTAATTTCCACAGGGAATATATTTGAAATTGTATTGAAAAAACATATGAAAATTTCACTACATAAAAAAAAAAAATATTTCCCCCACATCTTCCAAATTTCAAGGTTTGAAACCTCCTATAAAAAAATTCATTAAAATTCCAAGCTGGCCTAAAAATAATTTCAAAATTTAATCTTTGGTAATCCATTTTTCACACACTAACTTTCCCTCAATGATTTCTCTTTTTATACTTTTTCATAACTTTTCATGACGGGACATGTCCCTTAATTAAATAATTAATTCCCAATACCATTGAAAATACCCCAAATACCATGGGAAAACGCCAAAATCTATGGGGAAATACCCTAAAACAATGGCTTTGAAACCATCATTTCACTTTTTACTTTTTCACAGGCACGCATTTTTTAATACACACACACACACATATATATATAACAAACTTGGAAATGTCGTGTGTATTGTGATGATGTAATATGACATTAATGACATCATCAATCCTTTGAGATCAATGATAATAATTCCAACAATATCCCCCTTTGTCATTGATGGAAATTGTGCAATGAAACACATAGTCCACCATTTATAAAAATAATCCTTCCCTTGTATGAAACTCTCCCCCGGGCCCCTATCTTCAAATCTCCCAAGAATAAAGAGAATTCTTCTCCTATCTACAAATCTCCCCCTTTGACATCAATGGAAAAGGGATTCTTCCCATAAACTTGTGCTTCACCTTAAGAACTCAATTGAAACTCCAATCAATTGTAATGTCAGGTCAATCCTTCGTCAATCCTTGGTCAACCACTTTCAAGGAAATGATCAGTAAGTACAAGGAATATCGCATGAGTGTACCATTGATGATACACATAGGTATGAAGTCCTTAAACATTTGGTCAAATGTTTCTAAGACCATCCATCAATCAAACTATGATATATACTAGTAGTCAGTATTGGTCAACAATTTTGTCTTTCATGTCTCTTCCACAAATATATGAAAGCACAATTTCCATTCCTTCAATTTTTATAGTGAAGATGATAATACAAAACATTTTTTTTCCAGTTTATCAAAGCAAGTAGGCTCAGGTTTAGGTTCACTTATAGAAGTATAAAAACCCAACATATCAACAACAATATCATTTGTATGCTCAAATTATTCCATGTGAGGAAGAGGAAACTCATCAATATGTTTGGAAAAATAAATAATATATTTCTCTTCTAGAAAACTAGTCTTAAATCCACCTGCAGCAAAGCAAACTTCCCTGCTTGTAGCAAGGCTAGGTGTAGGTAGGGAGGAAACAACAAAATCATATGCAAGACCAGCCTTAATGAATGGATACTTAAAAAATGATGATATCATTTAATATTTCAGTACTCTTTTCAAAATTCAAGCTGATATTCAACTTAGTAGTTGTTTTCTCTGGTTCATTTCTGAAGGAAACAATTTCAAATTCTAGTTATTTGTATTTTTCTTCTTTTTTCTTTAGTTGGATTCTCACCACTTATTATTATAATTTATCCTTTAGGTTCATGATATTATTTTCTTTTTCTTCAAGTCTTTGTGACATTTGGTCTTTTGAATCACAATCCTCTTCTTCATATTTTTGTAGTTTCTCTTTTTGTTTCAAATTTTTTTTCCTAAGCTTGTTTATTTCACTTAAGGAACAAATTAGTTTTTCCTCAAGATTAACTTCCCCATCTATTTCAACATTTTCCTCTACTTCTGATTCAACTGCTTATATCCCTTTATCTTCATCAATCTTTGTTTTGGTTTACATAAACAAATCTTTGTCGCTATTACTATAGAAACTTGTTTAAGTTCTTTCTTCAGATGAGTCACTAATCGATTTTGAGTACATATTCTTCTTATTATTATAAGAGTTCTTCCTCATTCAATGCTTGTCCTATTTGTGGTTATTTTGTGTTGATGATGTTTAATCCCTTTCTTTACATTATGGTCTTCTTTATCATAACTAATTTCATCCTTAACATATGGACACTTATCAACAAGATATACTACTTTTCCACAATTAAAGCATTTAAAGGGAAGCTTACCTTTATATTTTCTAGATCCTTTATTGAATTTCCTCACAAAATGGGATTACATTTCATTTGATTCATTGTCGTAGCTATCGCTTGATTCATTCTCTCCCTTATTTTTCTTCTTTGAGGATTTGAAGACTTCTTCTTTATTTGATGTCTTTTATTTCTCTATCATCACTTCATATACTATGAGGATCGCATGAAATTCATCCATTGTTAATGAATCAAGATCCTTCATTTATTCAATGGTGGAAACTTTGGCATCAAATGTTAATGGGAGTGACCTTAACACCTTTTGTATAATCATGAGTTGTTCAACCTTTTAAGCAAGTCCTCTAATGACATTGACAATTTCATCCACACAAAGGAGATAGGATGCAAAATTTTCTTCGTCTTTCATTTTCATACTCTCGAGCTGCATTCTATGAGTTTGGAGATTTTACTTTTTAACCTTGTCATCACCTTAAAAGGTATTTTGAAGTTTGTCCCAATTTTATTTTTCTGATCCACAATCTATCACCTTGAAAAATTGGGATTTTGATAGACCATAGAAGATGAAATTCATGGATTTTGCATTATGTTCACTAGGATTCTTCCTGGACGCATTTTTGTAACGTCCCCGGCCATCAACCTCTACTGGGAAATGCTACCCAAACACCCTTATATTTTTCCAACTAGCTTTTATACTAATTTGTAACGTCCCCGACCATCAACCTCTGCCAGGAAACGCTACCCAAACAACCTTATCTTTTTCCAACTAGATCTGATACCAATTTGTGACTGTTCCTGAACTTAAACCAACAGGCTAGGCCATGCCACCAAATAACTTTGTGGAAATATTCACATATAAAACTTAACAGGAATAAATAAAGATAACATCTGATATTCATATATAATTATTTACATATCTATCTAATGCAATTTTAGACTATACATTAACATTTTGTACATACACATATTCTTATGGAGTTCTTCTATCACACAACTTAATACATAAATAACAGTAAAAACATACACATAGTAATCACAGACAAAACCATAGATGTAACAACATATATAAATACATAACATGTAAATGAACATAGAAATGGGTACTTATATTTTAATTGAGGACCAACAGATACGTGCAGACCTTCTACGAACCTCCCAACCTTACACCATGCTGCTCATCATGCTTAGAAGTGGGTCACCCCCGAGTTGGGACTAAACTCCACTGGGAAAGCGATTCCTAGGCTTGGCAAGGAAAACATGGAAGTCACACAAAACAACAGGAAGGATTTTATTCCAAGAGCCACTTACACCCACAACCCATAGACCCTCATTCCCCACATGCATGTTCCACCTCACGAGGCTACATTGTTAATCCCTAATATTGGCTCATTACCCCTTAATTGGGGCATATTACATTAATAATGTTGTTTTATTTATGTCAGCTTTATTCTATTAGTTGTAATTATACTTCCTAGTCTCCTATATATACCAAGGAGACATTTTCATTTGGAATGATCTTGTACTTGAACATTTATGTGGGGTAAAAGGAGGTTTCCCCCTTGAAGAGGCTTATTATCTGAACTTCTCTCTTTTTCAAGGAGTTTAGTACTTATTTTGAGGTTTTTCTATGCTATATTGACATTTGGTTCCTAACATATGGTATCAGAGCTCAACGTCTTGGGGTTTCATTGCTACATCTGAGACACCGTGGAATTTTCGATATAATTTTTTTTCTAAAATGATTCAGAAGGAATGGATTGGAGACTATTTATTAGATGGAGCAATGTATGCTGGGTTAAAAATTCAATGCCTGAGGCCCTATACTTTTGGAGATAAATCCTTTGTAAGATAGGGTTTTGGAATCATCCTGAATTGAGTCATTGCGAAATTTTCGCTATAAAATGTTTTTTGTAATGTTTCAGACCCTGAACTCTAGAGGTTATTCTCTGAAATTAGTAAGGTATCTGTGGTAGAAATTTCAGCTCTTGGGGAATCGTAAATTTGTAGATACATCGTGTGGAAGATAGGGTATCTAACTAGTCCTATTGACTAGTCTCAAGTAGGTGTTACGGGTAAACAAATCATAAATACTTCCTATAGTATCCAAATTGAGTGAGACCAGTTCATTGGATAGTGGACAGACCATATTAGTTCTAGTATGAGTTTCAGAATATATCAATTATTTTGTGTGGGGCACGCTATACAAGTGAGATCTCTGAGAAAGGCCAAAAATCAACAAGTTGTGGAGAAGTTACCGTAAATTCCACTTGGCACATGCAATTTTTATCAGACCCATGGCATTGAAGAGAAGGAATATCAAAGACCTATAAAAAATAAAAGTTCATACTCAGAAGGGCAAAAATTTTGGAGATACAATAAAAGGAATATTTTCTAGCAGAACCACCTCAAAATCAAGGTTTAAAGTGATACTTGGCCAACATGCCACCAAAAAAGGGAACTTCTACACCAAATAAGCCTCCATACAATCCTAATTGAACTCTTTATGAAGGTGAAGAAATGTGTAGGGACATAAATGATTTACAAAAGATGACAGTAACAAAAGATGAACTACAAGAGATGATGGATTCAGCATAAGCTAAGTTTGAGGCAATAAATACTAAGATGGATGCTTTAAAAGGGGAGATCATGGAAGGATTGGAAAATTTCCTAATAGAGAGGACACCTGAAAGTGAAAATGTATCCCATGAAATTCATGATGAGGACACAAGGAAGGTGAATCAAGAATGGAGAAACTCCAACTTTGATTGAAGACCAACCATGTTCCTAAGATCAATATGAGGAAGTTTGATGGCAACGACCCAATCACATGGATACTTCAGATGGAGCAATTCTTTGATCTAGATAATGTGTCAAATACACAAAAGGTACAAATTGCTTCTTTATATTTAGCACCCAATCGGTTTGCATGGTATCGATGGCTTTGTTCTTGCAAATCACTTGTCACTTGGACAATTTTCATAGAAGAAATAATAACACACTATGAGGATACAAGGAGCAATACCTTCTTTAGCCAATTGATAAATCTCAAGCAAAAGTGTTCAGTTACCGAGCACATTGAGAACTTCCAAATATTGAATATAAAGGTAACAGATATTCCAGATGAGCACTTGATTGATGTATTCATAGTAACTTTAAAGGATAACATTCAACATGAGGTTCACCTTTGGGAACCCAAATCATTGGAGAATGCATTTAAGGTGGCAAGAAATGTTGAAAGTAAAAATATGGCTATGGCTACTAGAAGGACCAATCCTTACATCTATAGAGAGAATAGTGCTCCTTCTTCTAAAACACCTCAACCTACAAGGTTGACACCTCAACAATTGGAGGAAAGGAAAGCAAAAGGCTTATGCTTTAATTGTGACAGCAAGTACAATAACGGACACAAGTGTGGTGAGAATAAATTATTCTACATAGATTGTGAAGAGGAAGAAGAAGAAGAAGAAGAACAAGAACCATCTCAAGATGAAAACGTAGAAGCAATTTCTTATGAAGAGCTAACTCCCACGATATCATGTAATGCATTGGCTAGAATTAGCACTCCTCAAACCCTCAAGATTGAAGGATACATCAAAAATAAAAAGTTAATAGTCCTAATTGATTCTGGCAGTACTCATAATTTCATTCACTATAAATTAGCCAAAGCTCTCAATTGCTTTGTATATCCAGTGCCAGAGTTTCAAGTCATGATTGCAGATGGAGGAACTATCAATTGCTCAGGAAAATGCAATAAGATCAATATTACTATGGGGGAATATGTAATGAATAGTCCAATTATTTCTATACCCATGGGTGGTGTTGATGTTGTACTGGGAATCCAATGGTTACAATCATTAGGAACAATGGCTTTTAATTTTCAAGAACTTTTCATGAAATTTTCATTGGAAGGAAAAGAAATTGAGTTAAGAGGTATCATAGGGAAACTTGGTAAGGTGATAATATCTAATGTCATGAAAAAATTATTTAAAAAGGGGCATAAAGGCGTTATTGCACAACTATGATCACTAGATGTTCAAAAATATAAGCCATCTATTCCTCAAGATATCCAAGGGATCATTCATAAGCATTCCAAAGTATTTGAATATATTCCCAAAGGTCTTCCACCCACTCGAAATCATGATCATGAAATTCACCTAATTCCTGGGAGTGTTCCTCCTAACATTAGGCCATACAGATACCCTTATTCCCAGAAGAGTGAAATTGAGTGCATGGTTGAAGAAATGTTAGAGGCTGGAATTATTAGACCTAGCCAAAGTTCTTACTCTGCACTAGTGTTAATGGTATTCAAGAAAGATAGCTCTTGGCATATGTGTCCAGATTATAGAGAGATCAACAAGATCACTATTAAAGATAAGTTTCCCATTCCCATCATTGATGAATTGTTAGATGACCTACATGGAGCAATCTATTTCACAAAATTGGATCTTCGTTCAAGGTATTATCAGATTAGAATGAAGGAAGAAGATATCACAAAAACAACATTACAAACTCATGAAGGCCGTTATGAATTTTTGGTCATACCTTTTGGCCTTACAAATGCACCTTCCACATTCCAAGGGTTGATGAATTCCATTTTCAAGCCCTTCCTTTGAAAAATTTTGTTAGTATTTTTTGATGATATACTAATCTATAGCAAGTCATGGGAGGATCATGTGCGACATGTTGACAAGGTGCTACAACTACTAAAGGAGCAACAATTATATTCCAAACCATCCAAATGTTTCTTTGGAGTGAAGGAGGTAGATTATTTGGGTCATATTGTATCTCATGAAGGTGTCAAGGTAGACCCTAACAAGATTAAGGCCATGGTGGACTGGCCAATTCCCAAAACATTGAAGAATCTTAGAGGATTTTTGGGTTTGACAGGTTACTACCGTAATTTTGTTCAAAACTATGGAAGAATAACAACACCTTTAATGACACTAATTAAAAAGCATGCATTTTCATGGACTCCAGAGGCAACTAAATCTTTTGAACAACTTAAAGAGGTGATGTGAAAATCTCTTGTCTTGACCGCTCCAGACTTCACAAAAACCTTTATTGTTGAATGTGATGCCTTAGGAAATGGAATTGGTGTTGTCCTAATGCAAGAAGGAAGGCCCCTGGATTTTGAAAGTCGGACACTCAAGGGAAAGGACTTACACAAACCCATTTATGAGAAGGAAATGATGGAAACACTACATGCATTGAAGAGTGGCGTCCTTACATAATAGGTAGGCACTTCAAGGTCAAAATAGATCATGATAGTCTTAAATACTTCTTGGAACAAAGACTATCTTCAGAAGAACAACAAAAATGACTAACCAAGATATTGGGTTATGATAAAAAGGGGAAGAAAAATGTTTTGGCAGAAGCACTCTCAAGAAAGGATGAAGATGTTGAGGCCCTTCTCTGTGCTATCTTGATCATCCAACCCAATTGGATAATATAAGCAAGATATGAATGGAAGAATGACAAAAAAGTGTGGACTCTCATTCAAAGGTTGCAACAGGATTCCAGTGCATCAGATACATTTACATGGAAAAATGATTCACTATGGTACAAAGATCGCTTATATTTATGTAAGAACTTCCAACTCAAACAAAAGGTACTATTAGAATTGCACACCTCTCTAGTAGGAGGGCACTCGGGATTTTTGAAAACCTACCATAGAGTCAAGAAGGATTTTTTTTGGGATGGCCTTAAAAATGATGTTTAAAGGTTTGTGGCAGAATGTTTGGTTTGCCAACAAAATAAGGTGGAAACAATTAAGACCCCAGGTCTTTTACAACCATTAGCTATCCGAAGTCAACACTGGGAGGAGGTTGCCATGGATTTCATCAAAGGGTTACCAAAGTCTAAAGGAAAGAGTGGCATCATGGTGATTGTTGATAGACTGACCAAGTATGCACACTTTTGTGCACTCTCTCATCCCTTCAAATCTAGTATGGTTGACACCACATTCATGGAGATAGTTCAAAAGCTACATGGAAGCCCAAATATTATTGTAAGTGACAGAGATCCCATCTTCACTGGACATTTTTGGACATAATTGTTTTCTTGTTTGGGTACTCAATTGGCTCATAGCTCATCCTATCATCCTCAATCTGATGGACAAACCAAGATAGTGAACAAATTCTAGAAGGATACTTTCGTTTCATTGTCTCTAATAAACAAACATAATGGTTCAAATGGTTACCCTTGGCAGAATGGTGGTATAACACTTCCTTTCATATTGCAACAAAAGTAACACCATTTGTGGCACTCTATGGATACCACCCTCACTCTATGGATACCACCCTCCTTCCATCACTTCTTCTCTAAAATAAAAATCAAAGGTTGAAGCAGTGGAAGATCACATCGAGCATTAACAACAAGTTCTCCAAATCTTAAAGGACAACCTGACCATGGCACATAATCACATGAAACAACAAGCATATCAACATCGTAGTGAAAGAAGTTTTGAAGTAGGGAATTGGGTGTTTTTAAGACTATAACCATACTAATAAATGTCCCTCAAGCAAGCCAAGAAGGATAATAAATTATCACCAAAGTACTATGGCCCTTATAAGGTGTTGCAAAAGATTGGTACTATGGCATACAAATTGAAGTTGCCTTCATCTTCACGAGTACACCCAATTTTCCATGTTTCATGATTAAAGAAGGTTATAGGCGACAAGATCCCAGTTCAAACTATATTTCCAGAACTTGGCGAGGAAAGAAAAATCATATTGGATCCTGAAGCCATCACTAACACAAGAATTCGCCAGCTGATGAATAGATCCATTTCACAGTATCTCATTAAATGGAGGACACTACCGGTTGAAGATTCCACTTGGGAATATGAGTCTTTTATACAGAAGAATCCATAGTTACTCAAGCATTGTGGACAACACTTGTCTCAAGGGGATGGGCATGTTAAGCCCTAATGTTGGCTCATTACCCCTTAATTGGGGCATATTACATTACTAATGTTATTTTATTTATGTCGGCTTTATTCCATTAGTTGTAATTATACCTCCTAGTCTCCTATGTATACTAAGGAGACATTTTCATTTGGAATCATCTTGTACTTGAACATTTATGTGGGGTAAAAGGATGTTTCCCGCTCGAAGAGGCTTATTTTCTTAAATTCTCTCTATTTCAAGGCGTTGAGTACTTATTCTGGGGTTTTTCTATGCTATATTGATATTTGGTTCCTAACATACACCTTGACTATTACAAGTCCATTGGATACTACACCTCCCTTTCCTTGGGATTCAACAACAGGCTGGACCGGAAGTGTCGAAGTAATGTAGCTAGTATGGGACTCCCTCTAGGAGAACTCACTTCCGCATCAAACTCTCTCACCTGGGGAGAGTTGCTCATAGACCGAACAACCTATTTCTTCAATTCAACTCTTAAGTCGAGCAAACATAGGTGATGTCAACAACAGAATTCGGCTAACACACAGGTGATGGTAACAATTGAAAATGGGTAAGGACACAAAATATGGCAGCAAACCAAGCTTAGCCAAGGGATTGTGTTGGCAGCAACAACCAACTGCTAAGACAAAGCACAGGCTTAGGAAAATGTAAGTGCATCAAGCTTCAAAATAAATACATCAGATAACTCAAGTTTATCTATAGGTTACAATGTCGCGTGCATCAATGGGGAGTATGGTTGACTTCTAGAGTGGCGACCATCACCAGCTTCTCCAGAATCGTGAAAATTGTGAGAATCATGAGGGCCATGAGAATCGTGAGGGTGCAGACGAAATGGTAAAGTATGGTGAGAATGATGAGGTAACCCCCCCAACACTGACTTTTCCACCTAAAAAATGCATGAGCCCAGGTTGACACATGTCTCCCTGAAGCTGCATGAACTCCACTTAACACTCGTCCACTTTCCCCGGGAAATTAGGACAACATGGTTAAGTCAAACCTTAGCCTCTAGGAAATAATAATATAATAATATTATTCCTTTATAGTTAATCCCTCTAGTTTAGCCCATATTCCTAGACACTTAGCCCCTTCCCTACCTAATGGAGCCTAGTCTCGCATAACCCTTTCTTCATGGAGGGTCTCCACACATTGATGTAATTTTTATTAATGATGCGAGTATTTACATATACAAAATTAGGCTCATTGGCCTTAGCATTTGGATAACCATCCTAATAAATAGATAAGTCTCTCATCTTATAACCACTTGGCTCACTAGCCTATAAACATAATTACAATTCAACTGGGGCTCGACGTTAGGGTGTTACAATTTTCTAGTGGAGTTGTTGGGGATGTATAACCAGTAACAATTGATTTCCAAATATCAAACCCAATGACCAGTAGATATGTTCACATCCTTATGCTCCATAATGCATATTTTGTTCCATAAATTAATGGAGCCATGTTTGTAGAGAAACCTTGTTGACCAACCATGTGTTCTCCTAAGATATACCTTCCAATGGTTAGACTTTTTCCAAAGGAACCTTCTATGATACCAATTGTTGAGAACACATTTATACTGAGAGGGGATTTGAATCGGTATAAGGCATTTATTTTTTATTTTTCAAAAATTCATCAATCATAAGAAAACAATAACATATGAGATCTATCAATTGTGTAATATTGAGCAAAATATATATGTGGAAACCATTTCAAGAGAAAACCACAAAAAATCTCTTTATAATTATTTGTAGGCACCAACCTACTATTATAAATATTTGTATGAACCAACCTACTGAAGACACCAATCCCCATTGGTACAAATCCTTGTAGACACCAACCTACTCTTGCAAATATTTGTATACACCAATCTACTGGAGACACCAATCCCCATAGCTAAGAAACAAATTAGAAAGATACACCGATATATTTGTTTTAGCGACGCCAACCTACTCTTACAGATCTTCATATACACTAATCTATGGGAGACAACAATCACTACCGGTAAGCACCAACATAGCAAGCGACACCAATATGTTTATGTGAGTTACACCAACTTTCACTAAGTCTTATTACTACTTATGCCTTCACCAGGTCTTCTTTCTACTTATAACTTTACCGGGTCTACTCACTTCATTTTCCTTCACCAGGTTTTCTCACTACTTATGCCTCTACCAGGTCTGGCAAAAAAATTAATTTCCAAATGGTAACTTTCTCAAAGATTGTTATTTTCTTCCTCTTCTCAAGAATGAACTAGTTTAATATGCCACATATCTAATTTTGTAAATGTGATTATGAAATTTTTACCTGAGGTACTTCTCTATGTCTCCTATGTTCTATAAAATTTTAATGGTCTAAAGAGTCCCATAAAAGAATTTAGAGCAAAAATTCCAAGATGACCTATTTGAAACTTATTTCAGAAGCATTCAAGAACGCTAACTTCCAAAGGGTATATCTATGAAAGTCTAGTGAACCATAATATGAACAACAATATCTCTCCTTTGTCTACGTAAATTTTCAAGTTACAAAACATCCCAAAAAATAAGTTATAGTGAAAATGCCAAAATGACTTATTTGAAGTTGATTTCAGAAGCATTTAGGAACCATAACTTCCATAGGACAAATCTCCAAATATTTAGTGCACCAAAATTTGAAATTTGTACCACATATTGACCATGATATTTCCTTCGTCTCTTCCAAATTTCAAGGTTTGCAATTTCTTAGAAAAAAACTTTATTACACAAATTCCAAGATGATCTGAAATTGATTTTGCAATTCAATATTTTCTAGTCCATTTTTCACACACTAACTTTCTCTCAATGCTTTATCTTTTTATACATTTTCGTAACCCTTCATGAAGGGACATGTCCCTTAATCAAATAATTAATTCCTAATACCATGGGAAAATGCCCCAAATACCATTTGAAAATACCCTAAACCCATTGGTTTGAAACCACCATTTCACTTTCTACTTTTTTACATGCACCCCTTTTCTAATATACTTGATATATATATATATATATATATATATATATATATATATATATATATCTTTGAAATGTTGTGTGTATTGTGATGTCATAATATGAAATTGATGACATCATTAATCCTTTGACATCGAGTGACAATAATTCTAACAGGTTTACTATCAAAATGACATAATTTCTTGAAACATATTTCTACAATTGTAGATAACAATTGATTCTTATGCAGCACTAGTTGTCCATACATTTGAATGTTAAATTTATATATTTTTTAAATTAATCAAATATTTACATGTTTTTTAATGTTATATATATATATATATATATATATATATATATATTAAATTAATAATGTCAACGAAGCGATGGAATAAATAGGTCCGTCATTAAGAACGATTTTGAGTGTCTTAACATGATCGGTCATTTTTTGTGTTCATGTGTGTAGGCCTCCATTTATACTTATGCACCATACAATTTTTTTTCCAGATGTGTTAACAAATAAAACGTTATGCTAGAAATAAAAGACCTATGTATTATAGAATTATGATACATGTACAAATAAAAATCAATAAAAAATAGAAAGTAATATGTTTTTCTTAAAATAACTTATATTTAAGACCTCATAAAAATATGTATAAGTGTGTACAATTTCAACAACAATGATTTTGTACTCATATTTAAAAGTGTGGTTGAAAATGGAGATAAGAATAGGGATAAGAGAAAATAGATGTATTTTTGTTTATGCAAATTGGATCACAATTTTTTTCATTTGGAAGATAAAAACAAAGCAACCAAGTCATCCAACAAATAGAAGAAAAGAGACAAACCCACGATTTTTTTAATTACAATAATATAAATGTGTCAATAAATTACATGTGTTACTATCACATGTATTCATAACTTTTCAAGATCACCACCACCTTTATCATTAGGACTTATAAGGAAATTTTAACATTAGAACCTAGTTTCCTCTCTTATGCATAGTCCTATTAGGCTGATCCTCTTTGTGCAAAGTTGCCTAGTGGTGGTTGGAATACCACTTGGGGGTCAAATAACGCATAGAGATTCTTTGTTTTGTGGTTGGAGGCCTTTTTCATTATTCTTGAAGCATAGAAAGTTGTTTTCCTATGTAAGGCCATTGTTTTCCTTTTCAACCATGGCCTATTACCCCAAACCAGTTGCTAATGCATAAAACCAGTTAATGAAATATGTATCCCATATCCCACTTAGAGGACTCATGAGTTTGTATAGGGACTCATTTAAGGCTCTTGAATGAGATGATATTCAACAATATCCCAAAGAACTTGCCTTCCTTCATTGACTATGCTCAAGGCCCTACAACCCACCCTCGATGTGAAAAGTCTCCTAATGGAATCCATATCTAACCTTGATCCCATATACCCCCTAGAAAGGGTTTGTATTGTGGGTTTTTATGTGTTGTTCATTGAATTTGAACATAAGAATTGGTGTATAGTTCCTAAGTTCCAAGTATTTTCCTCCCCTAACCATAGCGCTAGAGTTGTAAAATATATTCATTGAGGGTTGAAGCCCCTTATCCCCCCTACCATGTTTAGACCTCAAAGACCATTTCTAGCGCACACAACATACTCATGGATTCTATATCCACTTAGATACTAATGAACCCCATCCATGGCCAAGAGAATGAGGTTTGGAATCAGTATAGATTATAATTTAAGGCATGTATTGTGGTTTAAAGATGGAACATATATCCTTTGGGTAGGCCATAGATTTCATACAAGTGTCTCATGTGGTTGTTGAAGGATATTCTCAACACTATATTCACTAAAGATGGAACACACCTGACCCCTTATCCTTCTTAGGATGGTTGGGAGTACCAAATTTGGCATCTTAGCCATCACTCAAACTCTGATTTCGAGCTCATGAGAAAATTATCCTCGTTGATAGCTTTCCAACAACAATAATTATTCTTAAAACCAAGCTTTGGGAAAGAAGTTATGCCCATTTAAAGTTCATTGAGAATTTTCCTTGTGATAACATCATCACTTCCACCTGGCATCCATGTGGATCCATCCTATACTTTCTAGTTGGCGTGGACCTATCACTAACCCATTAGATACAGACCATTAAGCTTATTAAACCTGAAATACTATCAGAACATAACCATCATAAAATCCACTTTCTATTCTTCACAAGTTTATCCGAGGTTCGAAGCCTAATACATTATCGAAATATCACCATTGAGTTCTTTCATCGGATTGTTGTTTCAATGTGCACCAATGTTTTCTCCAAAAACTCACAGCCTAAATACTATCAGATTATCCTTTTTCACTATGCACCAATCCTCCCAAACTCTAATACCCCAACATTGCCAAGATCGCTTGTTGAAGCATTCCCCATTAGAATAGATAACTTGCCACTCACATGGTTCTTTCCAAAGTAAAAAATATGATACACTGTCCACAATTTATTATCGGACTTTTTTATTTGGAGTCAAACTAACACATTTACACATCTTCTGAAATTTGAAGTCTTGCACACCATCAGACTCCTTCGCATTTGGAAACCCCTCATCAGAAATCAATAACTCGCCACTTACACTTTTCTTCCGAAAGAACTCTTCTGAACAATTGGATTTTCCAAATCCATGGTGATCAATGGTTATTATCCTTCTCTAGATTCAAAGTGCAAGACGAACGACAACTACCCTATTTTCCCAAATGAAAAATAGTGGACACTTTTCCTCTTCCACGTGACAATCTCTAATTTGCCTACCTTTCCTAATATGTACCTAACAACAGGTCTCCACCTATCACTCAATTGATGTGGCACTCATGTCAGCTTTTGTTGACGTGGCATTCTATTATCCACAGTTGGCCCTTCCGGGACAACATGCTCGTTCAATGGATCAGACAACTCACAATCCTGTCGATCAACTTCCTAGATCAAATTGGGTCCCCGACCTGCACGACCTTTAAAAACATCACTGGTTCTCCAACATATGTAATGGTTGGGATTAATTCAATCTGAAGACCCACACTCTTTCCAGGCTAAATAATGCAGGACCTTCAGCTCGGTCAAACTAACTCTTTATAAAACATAAACGTCACTTATGGACTTTCCGAAAGGATCCTCTTGAAATAACCTTGCCAAATGATCCCACAGTGAAGGAATTCTCAATACAATGGTACAAATTCACTTCAGGCCTAAATCCGCCTGATATTTAAATGCACCAAAGAGACCGAACAACTTTCCTGAATCTGCTGCAAATCATGGGCCAACTCTTGCCTCTCAATTATAGGTTGTTAGGATCTTTCTTTGGAGCCTTGAGGCATCGCAATTATTCCAATTTAATCGTTTACGAAAGGATTTTCTTGAACATCGATCTCTTATGGACGATTGAAATCGACTCTCATTGTCCGATGCATGGCGCAAATTCACCCTTAGGACCTGGACTTATAAATTCTGTCACCATCATGGTTCTGCCATGAGTAATATTCCACCATGGTAGTCCATGTACTACTGTAACATCATCGACACATGGCTTAGCATAATCATGACATCATTGCTTCATGGTTCCTCTGGGTAAAAACTCCATATCCAACGCCATGTTATGCAAAAATTGTCTAATTGTTCGACACTCCATGGTCCATATATAGGGTTTCCTATTCAGCATTCCAAGCATACTCTCTTGGCTTACTTCTCCAATGCAATGTTTCCTTAGTTGAGATCCATCCCTGGTCACAGTTTTATCCATGAGGTTCCACTTCAGGTTTCCACATTGAAGTTCCACAATTCAGAATTCTTTGAAGGAAACTTCGGGTCTCCCTGATCCTGATCACTCAGATTATTGACAATTCATTGCATTAAACCTTAGTCTATGATCTGTAATTCCTTCCCGTCAAGGTCGGGTCTATGACCTATAAATTCCATTTCTACACGTAGATAGTTGATGCCCATTTACATGGTTTATACCATTTATTTCAAATTACTTTTTCACATAAGCAAGAGATACTCACTATAGTCATTTAAGTAATATAAGAAGGACATCTCAAAGTATATATTCATTCATTTTGCTTATAAATCCATACAATTAAGGAAGGAAATAAAAGAACAATTCAATCACATATTCAATACACACAACATAATAAGACACTTATATTTTCATAAAGTATAAGCCATACCAATTGATTAAGGGTGAGTGCTTTTCTACTCAACCATAGGCTCAATTGCAATAGTTTATTTTTTAATTGGCCACCCCCGTGCAAGGCTAGGGAATATCCAGTTTCTCAGATCAACTTTTCATAATGTGAAGGCCACTTTCCTTCATAGAAATCCATTGACAATCATCCCCCCATAAAACCACCATGCCAATGGCCTCAATGAGGTTTCTTTGATGCTTTTCCACCCAAAATTTTATCACAACACATGGGAGTCGTCTCCATTAATATGCACCCATAAATCTTGAAACCCTCTTAGATCCATTTGGGTTTCAGTTATATGTCATCGACACAAACTCTTTCTCTTCTCTCTATATTCTATGCTCATGTATTCTTCTCACCTACAGTCTCCCAAATATATTCTCCAACATTCACCTATGCATTTCTTCCCCTATTCCCCCTTGAAGGCTCTTTATCTATTCTCCATATTCCTTCCATCAAAAGGGTTTAAGTCAATCAAGGAACATGAGATGGTACTCCTCACTAATCGTCTTCATCTATCCAACTAACCCTCCATAATTTTATTCATTGTGAGTCATTGGGTGTTCAACTACCAACTCACTCTCATTAACTAATTTCCTTTGAAATTAGGAAATCGATGTTCATGAAATCATTCACAAACGCCTTCCTATCTAGGATTTTTCTTTCAAGACATCAAATGTATTGTAATTATCATCACAATAATTCTATAGGTATGTGGTTTCCAAAGAGAGTATACATAGGAAATAGAAAAGGCCAAAAGGGGTGAGAGATTTTTTGGAGGGTTGTTTGTAGTTTTTAATATCTGTTGTAGTTCTTGTCGAGGGTTCCTTTTTCTTCTAGTTTGCACATTTAATTTCCATTGTGCATCCTATTAAAACCTAATTCTTTTACATGTATTAGTTTCCATTTATTTCCTCACATCTTGGTGTCATGTTATTTTCTAGCCCATAGTGAGACCCATTAATTTACGAAGGCAAGTAAGAGATTCATCTATGTTTCTAGATTGTAGGTTTTCTTATTAAATGTTTTTTTCTCCAATTATCTTTATGGATCGTTTTATATACCAATGCATGGTGGTTTTGTATTTTTGTTAAGGTCATTTTTCCTTGTCCTAACTAGCTCAATTTCAATGTCAAATATGCCCCAATAGTAATTGTATATTTATGCTTCCTATTATTCTCCTATTAGAACATTCTTATGTGGCTTCCCAACAAGAAAAATGGAATTTAAGGGGTATTCGTTAAAAGAATACAATGGTAATAATTTATCGACAAGAATAATTTAGTAGAACCATGTAAGGATTGAAAAAATTATGTTTGATTGAAAAATAATAAAAAAATAACACCAAATGTATCTCCCATCTCTCAATTCCCTTCAATTTAATATTTGTGTTTTTTCCATGTCCATCTACAACCCAACATTGAGAAAATGTTTCTCAATTCATGGGTATAGTTTGTAAGTGGAGTGAGAGAAATCAAACTAGTAGGTGGTGTGGGAGAAGGGCTTGAATGTGCAGAGGAAGAAGGGTTTGTAGGTGAAGTGAGAGAAACCAAATTCACAAGTGGGGTAAAGGCAGTCATTTTCTTTCAAAAGAGTTCAAATAAGTCTTACAGACTTTTCTTTATATAAAACAAAAATCCTAGTTGAGAGTTTAACTTTCAACTAAAAGATGGTTTCACTTTCTCAACTAAAATATTTTTATCATATTATCAAATTATCACTTTAAAGTATATCTCATTTATTGATTCAAAGTATATCTTTCAACTGAGAGTCTATCTTCATCCTTAATTGAGAGCATGTTGCATGCCTTGTATGAACATGCTTTGTCTTCAATTATAACACATCTTCATGGTTTCACTTATGTACGCATAGATAAATGTCCAGTATTAATGGTTTTAATCATTTTCCTATAAATAAATGTTTAATATCAATTAGACTTATAAATGAAAGATTATTAAATATGAAAACAAATAAGATAAATAGTTTTCTTAATAATAATTTTATTTTATTTTAATAATATTTCTAAATTTTATAATATTTTATAATTTATTTTCTTATAAATTTTGACGAAATGACAACCCATTTCAACCATCCCAAAGGCAATAATTTTTTTTTTAAAATAAATTTTTAATATTTATATAAATAACACCACATATCAACTATTCCAAAGGGATGATTATTTTGTTTAAATAAAAGGATAGGTATTCACTTATTGAAATCTCTAGATTAAAAGGAAACGGTTACTATTTCCTACGATCAAGCTTGTAATGATATGATGGATTAATCAAAGCCATCATTATGCGACTCAAGAATTAAAAAAAAAATTAAATAATAAGATATATTCACAATTTTTAGTGGTACGTCGACCATTTTTAATTATATGTACATCAAATATACAACACAAGAATTATGTTCCTTTAGATAAGGTAAGGTATCAAATGTATTATAATAAGAAGAAAAAAATCAATGTAATAAATATCAACATAACAACAAAGTATAGAAAATAACAACATCAAAAATGATATTTTTATTGATAGAAATCTATGTTCACTTGCCTTTTTGAGAGGGGAAAATCCAGTAGAGCAGAGCTCTATTACAATAATTTTCAAGAAAAAAAATTCCCACACATTCTACTTATATTTATACTAATTATATCTTCTAAAGAACATTTTGTAGGAAGATATGTCTAGAAGTAGAAGATTTTATTAAGTCTTTTTAAATTAGACTTGTTCACATTATTATTTAGGCCTTAGTTACTAATTTTGTCATTTGTTACATAGAAAATATATTGTTTTATTTATGTGAGGGGTTAGGGAGGTTAGGTCTCTTACATTCATTCCCCCTTGAAAAAATACTTGTTCTAAAGGCTTGAGATGGGAAATTGCTATAGAATGGTAGCCAACTCTCAAGTGGCATATTCAAGTGGTGTATCCATCAAATAAACTAAAACTTCTTCGATGAGGAACTGATGGAGACAACAATCACGCTGGTCGAAGACGGATTGTGGGTACAACCAAATGGATCATTCTTCATCCAACTCAAGGAGATTGGTTTGAGTCTAAAATTTAGTTCCAATCACTTTCTTTAAACATGATACATGGAAAACAAGATGGACCTTAGAATGATTAGGAAGAGCTAACTAGTAGGCCACATGCTCCACTCACTTTAGAATTGAATAAGGACCATAGAACTTGTGGTGAGTTTATGAGAGTGTTTATATTTGAGTGAAGTTTTCTTATAAGTTTGCATATAAAGAAATGCCTAGTCCCCTTCAACAAATTGATGTTCTGAATGAACTTGATCTACTTGTTGCTTTATGCGATTCTGATCCATGACCAAATTTTCTTTAAGGGTACAAAGAATGGTCACATGGAATGTAAGAGAGTTCTCAACCTCCTAAACTTTGGAGACACTAGTCATGTATTAGACAATTGTCGATGGATTTTTCCTATAGACTTCTTCAAAGGGACTCATAAGAGTGGCAGTATGGTAAGAGGTGTTATACCACCATTCAACCAAGGGTAACCATTGATCCCACTAAGCTTGTTGGTTAGAGACAAAACACCTCAAAAATGTTTCCAAAAACTTGTTGAGAAATTTAGTTTGGCCATCGTTTTGGGGATGATAGAAGGTGTTGAGATGCAATTGGATTCCTTATAGCCTAAAAAGTTCTTGCAAAAAATTGCTAGTGAAATTTGAATCATGTTTGGATACAATAGAATGAGTCATTCCATGTATTTTGAAGACATTGTCTATAAAAAATTGAGCCACTTTGGATTTTGTGAATAGGTGTTGAAGATCACAAACATGAGGATACTTGGAAAGAAAATCTATTACGACCATCATAATAGATTTATTTCGCGATTTAGGTGAGCCCACAATGAATTTTATAGAAATATCCATCCAAACAGTAAGTGGAATTGGGAGAAATTGGAGTGTGCATGGAGATTTGATAGTTTTTCCCTTATTGCGTTGACGTGCATCACGTTTATCCATAAAGGTGTGCATGTACTATTTCATATCTTCCCAGAAAAAAGAATGTTTGACCCATTCATATGTTTTGGAAAAACTTGAATTCCCAACTGTGGGAGAAGAGTGAATATCAGAGAGCACTGTGGATTTAAGGATCGAATTCTTGCTGAAATACAAGTGACCTTTATAAGAAATCTTGTCATTAAGCTAAGAGTAGAAAGGAGAATATTGAGGATCATGTTGCAATTGTTGAATTGAGCTATAAAGTTTGGGATCTGGAAATCATTCCTCGATAGTTGCTTGAATCCAATTGGATATAATGAAAGAGATAGAAAAGAGTGACCCTTCATCTTCATATTTCCTAGAAAGAGCATTAGAAATAGCATTTTATTTTCCCTTATTGTAAATGATATCAGAATCATACCCAAACAGCTTGGTAACCCATTTTTGTTTCTCTGCGAGGAGATTCTTTGTTCTAGAATATACATGAGGCTATGATGATTAATTTTAATATTGAAGTGTTTTCCCAATAGATAAGGATTCCATAGATCCACTCTAATAATAATAGCCATAATTTCATTTTCATAGAATGATAGGCCCAAATGTAACTCTAAAATTTGTTTTCTAGGGAAATCCAAGGGACTTCCCTCTTGCATGAAGACTACCCCAATTCCTTTTTCAGATGCATCACATTCCAAGAAAAAAGTCTTGGTGAATTTGGGTAGTGAAAGGATGGGAGTTGTGCACATAGCATATTTCAAGGTCTAGAAGGAGTGATAAAATTTGGGCATCCAATTGAATTCATTATTTTTATGGAGAGAAGTGAGAGGAGCGAAATGTTTTCCATAATTCTAAACAAACTTATGATAATATCCCATTAAACCAAAGAAACCATGAAATATTTTAATAATTTTAGGGTGAATCCAATCCTTCATATCTTCAATTTTCTTAGGATCCACTCGTACACCATCATTGTTGATAATATGACCAAGGTGCTCAACTTTAGAGGATCCAGAAACACATTTAGACCATTTGAGAAAAAGTTGGTGTTGAGATAGTAGATGGAGAAATTGACCCATATGGGAGAGATGGGATTACCAAGTTTTACTATAGATGGGAATATCATCAACGAGAAATAAGAAAAAATTATAGAGGAAGGAATGAAACACATGATTCATGAGACTCTGAAATGTAGATGGAACATTACACATCCAAAGGGCATGATCAAGAACTCATAGTGACCTGCATGAGTTCAAAATGAAGTATTGGAAATGTCTTGTTTCTTCGTACATATTTGGTGGTAGCCAAAACAAAGATCAAGTTTGGTAAAGTACTGAGAAACACTCAATTCATCCAAAAGGTCATCAATGATATGGAGGGGAAATTTGTTCTTGATTGAAATTTTATTAAGGGAATGAAAATTGGGACACATGCATCGAGTTCCTTCTTTATTGAGTACCATCACTACTAGAAAATAATATTGATTGGTGCTTGTATGGATAACACCCACTTGTATAAATTCTTGAACAATTTTCTTAATTTCATTTTTTTAGACAAAGGGATGACAGTAAGGGTGAACATTGGGAGAAGAGTACTTGGGACTAGAGGAATGGAATGATCATGGATGCTACCGGAACAAGGAATCCCATGGAGTGTGTTAAAAATATCTTATTGTCGAGATAGTACAGATTGGAGTTCATGATACATAGAGGTTGTCTCAACAACTTGAATAGAATGGAGTAGGGAAAGAATGAAAGAATGACCATTTTTTAGTAGTTTTTCCATTCGGTCGGAGCTTATGATATCAGGTGAGCCTGTTGTGATTCCTTGGAACTTATAATATTGTAACTCTTGTGGAAATTGTAATGAGGGATATTTAAATCCATGGTAATGGAACCAAGAATGAATAAAAGTTAAACATCGATCACTATGTCACAACTGCCCATTTCTATAGTAAACATATGAGATTTCAGGTGGTTCTAACCAATTTGTAGGTGCACATTTTAACAATGAACCCCACATTTCATGGAACCACCATTGAAAATAGTGACCTAACAATTCTTGACTATAGGGATATAATAAGTGACTTATTCAGAAATGAGGTGATTAATAAAATTATCGGTGTTTCCACTACCAATAGGATGATGACTTTCTAATGTCTAGTGTAGCCAATCAACTTGAGGTTTTGGGGAGTAGAGAAATCATTAAGTGAGTTCAATGAAATTATCAATTCAACTTCAGGACGGTCAGGGGGTAGAGTAGGATCATATGCCTGGGTTATTTCTTCAACACGGGAAACATCAACATCCTCATCAAAAACATCCTCAAAAATAGCCATGAAAAGATTATGTTCTTTGCACTTGTGCCTCGAAAAATATTTATCATCACAATGAGAGAAAAAGGCCCTTGAGTTGGTGTTTATTCATTTCTTCCCTAATTAATTTATAGATATTGAGCAGAGTAGTGGGAGGGGAAAGTTTGATAGGTATAGGGCGAGGAATAGAGGAGGGTTTTCTATTTTGGGAGGAAACACTTTGTTCTTCTTCTTTGGTTCGTGTAGAATCTTCCAACCATGTCTCGGGGTGAGCCATGACGACCTAGGCATAAATTTATTATTTTAGGCCACTGATAAAGAATTCCTTCAAGAAGGCATCATATATTCCCTTCGTTATGAAATAAAGGTGCTCAAAGTCTATCATAAATTCTTCCATTGTTTCAAACTCTTTCAACTTGGTCAAATGGCCTAAATGGTGGGTGTTTGTGTCAAATCTTTCATAAAGATCTACAACAAACTGTATCGAAGAAACATACCCTTAGTGTACATTTTTATGTCACATCCATCATTTCCAGTGTTCAAGATCTAGATAGAAAACACCATAATGAAATTTGGCCAACTCATCAGTAATTTCGTGCAATGAAAATAATGCTCCATTTGTGTGACCTAGCCCATGGGGATCTAATATATAAAATTTATGGACCATAACTATGGGAATATGGGGGCCATGACGAAAGGAGTTGGAATCAAAGGTTGTAGTATGAGAGGATTCAACACCATATAAGTGTGAAGGTTTGACAAAGAAGGGAGGGCATTAGGATCAAATCAACAATTGGTTGAGAGTGGATTTGATGCAGAAAAATTCACCCATGAATTTGTTATCAATGGATTCAAATTCGTTCCTGACTTGGTCCTAGAATATTTAAATTTGGAATTGATGGAGGCAATGTTAGAACCTAGTTTATGTATTTTCTCATTGTTCTATTTGGTTTCATCTTGTAGGTTTTGGTTGGGAGTGGTGGCCATTTGGGAAGTAGGGGGTGTGGGTCCACTGCAAAAGGGATGATAAGTGATATATGTTGGATTTTCCTTATTTACAGAGCATTAATGTTACTAGTGTTCTTTTAATTCATTACCATTAACATATATATCATCTACTGAGTAGTAGCAACATAAACAAGAAACGAAAAAGAACAAAAGAGATTTATCTTGGGAAAACCTTAAATGGGGGAAAAACCGAACAACCTTCCTTAGATAGATTTTGTTCAAAAAGCAAGTCCAATCAGATAAAACCTAGCATAAGTGCTATATTAACCATAAATACCACCTCATCTACAATAGAAGCACCCTACAAAGGTAGCGCACCTCCTCAAGGAGTAGTGCACAGGAGAGAGATACCAAAAGACTGAGAAATAATAAACTGTGTAGTTGTAACTACTACATCACCTCCTCCAAACTTGTGCCTTACTTCTGTGTAGCTAGGAGAGTGTGAGTGAGTGAACAAATAAGCCAATACGTTCTCTATTTATAGTCTTCCTGGCCATTAGACTGGGCCGACTTATTCTCTGGACACGTGTCTTTTCATTTTTACTTTATTCTACTGGGTTGACTTCTCTTCTAGGGTATTTCCATATATGTTGAATGGATCTCTTGCTTACTGAATATTCTTTGCATATAATAAAGGTCATATAGGAGGGAAAGATCCTCTCGTAGCTACCAAAACATCAACACTCCCTCTTAGCTAGGGAGGAATCTTTCACGATGTCTTCATCTTGTATTTGACTGACTACTTTGCAATCTTCTAGCATGCACATGGCTACTACAATACCTTCGGTAGCTTGAATCATTAGGAAAAGTCTCTGTGATCAAGAAATAGCACACACATCTAAATCCAAACGATCTAATAATCTCCATGAAAATCATCTAGTAGCACAAAGCTACTACAATGTCATCTAATAGATCACAATTTCTTCCAAGTAGTACACAACTATTGTCTAGTGACACATAGTCACTGCCAGTGGAACACATCCACTATCAGTGGAACACATCCACTATAGTAGCATAGAACTACTATCTAAAGACAAATAGTCTCTTCTTGTGGTACTCGACCACAAAAGTAGCACACGGCTATTGTCCAAAGCCAAATAACCTTCGTCTATGGAACACATCCACCGAAGTAGCACATAACTACTATCCAAAGTCACACAACCTTCACAAGTGGAACACATTCACTGAATTAGCACACAAATACTCCTTGGAGTCACACATCCTTCGCCAACGGAACACATCCACTGAAGTAGCACACAATTATTTTCTAGATTCACGCAACCCCTGCCATAGTCTTACAACTATGTGTGTGATGTTTCTTTTCTCAATAGGTTAGACATTGCATTACCCCCTCAGTCACCTCACGTGACTAATCCAGGGAACACTTGGCTAGAGGAGTTAGTAGGCATGAGAATAAACAACACACATTCATCTCAACAAGGGTGGACATTCATAAACACTCCAAGCTTATCCCTGAAGTACTCATACTTCACACTTGACAAGGGCTTGGTGAGAATGTATGTTATCTTCTCATCCATGGATATGTACCAGAGCTCCACATATCCTCTCTGCACAATGTCTCAGATGTAATGATATTTGATCTCTATATGCTTAGACCTGTCATGGAATACATGGTTCTTTGTAAGCTTCACATAACTTTTATTGTCACAATGTATAAAAGTTGGCTCCAATTCTCGATCAAATATATCGTCTAGCAAATTCCAAAGCCACATTTCTTCATGGCTTACTACTCTTTTTGTGATATACTCTACTTTTTATGTATTGAGTGCCACTAATGTCTATTTCCTTCCCAACTATGAGATCAAGATTGATCCCAGACTAAAACAACATCCAGAAATACTCTCTTAATCCACTACACTCCTTGCCCAGTCAAAATCTATATATCCCTAGAGATTCTCATCTCCACTTGAGACACAACTCAATCCATATCCAACAGTACCATGAAGGTACCTCAACATATTCTTTTCTTCCATCCAATGTTCATGTCTAGGTTAAACCATGTGTTGACTCAAGGTATTTACTGCAAAGCATGTGTCTAGAATGGTGTTAACTAGGTACATCAAGGATCCAATCAATTGTTTGTACGTAGTGGGATTCACCAAATATGAAGATTTTCACTCAAGAACTTTAAATTTATCGTCATAAGTGTGGTCGTGGACTTGGATTCCATCATTCCAAATTTCTTTAGGATATCAACAATATATTTTCCTTGGTTAAGGAAAATCTCATCTAATCTCTACCACACTTCCAATCCCAAGAAGTAATGCATCAAACCTAGATCCTTCATCTCAAACTCTGAAGCGAGCTCCTTCTTACACCCATCAATGATCTTCTCATCCTCTGTTAGAAATAGGTCATCTACTTATAGAACCAAGATCAATGGGAATCCATCCTCAACCTTATAGTAAAGGTTAGGATTTTCCTCTCTATTGGTAAATCCTAATCTCATAAAATATCCATCTATCATGGCATACCACACCCTGGGTGCTTGTTTCATCTCGTACAATGGCTTCTTCAGTCTGCACACATGGGAATCCTCCCCATGGATCATGAAGCCTTGTGGATATTACATGTACACTTATTCCTCTATTACACCATCCAAGAAAGCAGTCTTTATGTCCATCTGGTGTAATTTGCATCCCATTATGGAAGCAATCACAATGATTGATCTAATGGAAGTTTATTTTTCTATAGGAGCAAAGGTTTCGTCATAGTCTTCTCTATCTTTATGCGAGAACCCTCTAGCCACAAACATTTCCTTGTACTTCTCTATGTTGTCATATGCAACATGCTTGATCTTGTAGATCCATTTGGAGGTCACAACTGAATTCCCTTCCAGTCTTGGAATGACCTCCCATACATCATTCTTCATGATGGATTGATACTCCTCCATCATGGCATCCTTCCATTCTATCCTCTCAACAACTTATTCAAAAGTGGAAGGTTCTGAATCAATGATCTTTCTCATTAGTACCACATAGATGGAAAAATTATGTGGTATATTGCTCTCTCTAAGGGATCCTTTGGGAGTTGCATGTCCTTCACCTTCCTACAAGGTGTTATGAAGCCAAGTTGGTCTCTTCCTGGTAGCCAAATCTTCTTCAAGTAGATCAATAGGTATTTTTGACTCTACCATATCATTCTAAACTTTTGGGATGGTTTATTCAAGTGTAGAGTCTACCATGACTACATCTTTGGGAGGCTCTTTCTCTATTTGTTCCTCATCTATGTGAGTGTCTCTTGATATTTTTAAGGCTTCATCTTCGACAAATGTTACATCCCGACTGATCTCGATCTCTCTCTGCCCTGGAATGTAAATTCTATATTCCTTCGAAGTATCATTGTATCCTACGAATGTGCCCTTATTTCTTGAAGGTTCCAATTTCATTCTCTTTCCTTGGGAACATGTATAAACACTAGAAAACCAAAACTCTTCAAGTGAATGACTTATGGATTCTTTTTGGTGAACACTTCTTCAAGTGTCCTTTTCCCTAATATCTTAAGATGGCTTATGTTTTGGACATACACATTTCTACTGGATGCTTCTTCCCATAAGTGCATGGGTAGGCCTTGGTCATGTATCATCTCTTTTTTTTATTTTATGATGGATCTATTCTTTATTTCTACAACCCCATTATGTTTGGGGTTGTAGGGAGTTGTAAGCTCCGTCTTAATCCCTTCTTCTTGGAAAAAGTATTTAAACTCCTTTGAGGTGTACTCGACTCCATTGTGAGATCTCAAAACTTCAATATTCCTCTCATAGAGATTCTCAACTAAATCCTTTAACTCTTGAAACCTTTCAAGGAATTCATCTTTTTCTTTCAAGAAGTAGATCCATTTCTTCCTGGAATATTCATTTATGAACAACACATAATATACAAATTTTCCAAGTGATGGAACTGTCATCTATCTACATACATCGAAGTGTATGATATTCAAAATAACTTTGGATATGCTATCACTTCCTGTATATCTTCCTTTGACATTCTTTCCAAGTGCACAACCTTTTCATACTCTGTCATGGTCTACCAAGATTTCTGGTAGACCTGTAACTATTTTTCTCAAAAATGGTAATGATCTATAGTTCAAGTGAGAAATCCTTCGGTGCCATAGTTCAATGGAACTAACACTATTGTGTACAAGGGATTTTTCTTGGTGTCCCTTCAACTTATACAGTCCTTCCTCTTAGAAAAAAAATCACAATGGATTTATTTATGCGTGAATTATTGGGCCATAGAAGCATTTTCCCATCCACAAAAGCTACCCTAAAACCTTTAATAGATATAATATTCTTCTTTAAGCCTTGTAAAAATAGTGTATCTTTAATTGAAAGAGGGTCACCTGAGTCAAGTTGTAATAAGGATTCTCCAATGCCTTTGATTGTATGTTTGGAATCATCTCCAAGCACCACTTGAAGTGAGGATTCCTTTTCTATTAATTTTGATACAAAGTTTATGAATCTGGTCATATCCTTGGAAGAACCACTATCTATGAGCCAGGTATCACTTCATTTACTGATGGTTCCATTGAGTGATGAAATGAATACAAAATCTTCATCTTTGGGTTTGTGTTCTTGAACATCAACTACATGTGCATGGCGCTTCTTCTTCTTTTCCTTCTCATGTTTGTGAGGACATTGTGAGGCATAATGTGTCATCTTCCTGCAATTGAAGCATTGAAACTTTGGCATATCCCTCTTATGATGTGTCTTCTTATACTTCCTTGGACTTTCTTCTTCTCATTCCTTTCTCTTCTTAACTTGTGCTCAAAGTTCTTGGTTTTCCTCATCATCTACCTTTTGTTTCTTGGACATTAATTTAGATTCCTCTGGAGAGAAATATGCTCATAACTTGTTAAACTTGGCTAACTTCCTTCCTGCAAAAATTCCTTAGACAAATGGGTCCCAAGAGGGAGGGAAAACAATTAGCTTAGTGGTTACTAGTTCAACATCTTCTATTGGATCTCCAATGGCTGCTAACCAGTCTTTGATCTGTGAGATCCTTGTAAATGAGTTGATTATCATCTCTCACTTGTTCAAAGTCACATTTTTGAGTTGATTCCATAGGGTAAGCTTTTGAATAGCGTTATTGCTTTCATAGAGTCTAGTTAGGAAATAAAACATATCCTTTATAGTCTTTCATTCTGATACATTGGGTATCAAGTGATCCTTGATTGATTCTGTCAAGATCCTCTTCCTTGACCATATTCTTCTTGAACTTTTCCTTTGCTTCTTTGTCTTTGGGTTCTGGAAGCATCTTTTTGACGAGATCCAATAATTCATTCTCTTATAGAATGAGTTGTATTCTATGCTTCCAGGATCTAAAGTTATTTTCTCCATCCAATCTATTCTCAACTCTCATACTGGTTGACATTTTTGCTAGTAGAAATCCTAGCACTGAAAAAACCTCGATTTTTCAAACTTCAGCAAACTGCACACTGAGAGTTTTACGGGGTGCACTAGCTTAGGGAACACTTTTGTGTGAAGGAGTTATTCCCAAATTCCTTGGGATAGTTCTCAATGATCTTGACAAAGTATTGTAGCTGTAAGGTTCTGTTGTACAAATCTTCCTTCCACTGGTCAAATTGTTCTTAAGGTAATCAACTATGATACAATGTTGGGTTTTCCTTATTTATAGAGCATTAGTGTTACTATTTTTCTTTTACTTTATTACCATTAACATATATATCATGTACTAAGTAGTAGAAACATAAACAAGAGACAGAAAAGAACACAAGAGATTTATCTTAGGAAAATGAAAAATGGGGGAAAATCCCAACAACCTTCCTTCGATAGATTATGTTCACAAAGAAATTTCAATTAGATAAACCCTAGAACAAGTGCTATCTTAACCAGAAAGACCACCCCAGCTGCAACAACAACACCATACTAAGGTATCACACCTCCTCAAGGAGTAGTGCACAAGAGAGAGATACCAAAATACTGAGAAATAATAAAATGTGTAGCTACAGCTACTGCGTGAGTGAGTGAACAAATGATCAACAAATGATCCAAATATGTTCTCTATTTATAGTCTTCCTAGTCACTAGATAAGGCTGACTTCTTCTCTAGACATGTGTCTTTTCATTATTACTTTATTCTCTTAGGTCGACTTCTCTTCTAGGGTCTTTCAATATCTATTCAATGGATCTCTTGCCTTCAGAATCTTCTCCACATATGAGAAAAGTCATATAGGAGGGAAATATCCTCCTGCAATCTCCAAAACATCAAAAATCTATACCACTACATTCAGGTAAACAATAGGAACCCAATGGGATAGGTAGAAAATAATGTTCTTGGGAAGGAGAGATGGGTCCATGGGAAAAAATAATTAAAAATGATAGGTATCATGATGATGAGGGTGAAGAGAGGAATCTAGTGAAATAGGTCTTAAATAAGGATGTTGGTGGGGCCATTATACTCATTTTTTTTAACTCCTACGAAGTTATACTCTGGCTTGAAAAATATTGTAGTGATGAAATTCCCAAATTGTTAACAAGAAAAGTTTTGTAGAAATTTCAAAAAAAGAATGTAGGAGGCAGGGTTGTGCTACCAAATATCTCTTTTTTTCCTTTTTTGTTATATTTTGTCCCTAAGAGTTAGGGATTTTAGGGTTCCTACAGATGATGGTTTTCGCTGTGGTATATCTCTATGTTATACATGTGGAGTAGAGCAATAGTAATCGACCCAGTATCTCTGTGAACCAACTAAGGAGGCTCAACTGTACCCTTAATCATACTATTCAATTACTCAGGTACTGGAGAGTATCTTCTTAATTGTTGCTCTCAGTGTCATTATAGTAGTTAGGTGACCGATTGACTGATCTAGATTTTGTTTCATGAGACCTAGGGGAATACCTATATACCTGACGGTATGTGGGAATGAAGGTCGTGTACAAATTCTATTTGATGCGGTACTTCTCAAAGGGGTACCAATAGGGTTTACAAATGTTTTCAACAAGGTGAAACATTTGTTTCGAGTAACCCCGTGAAACAATCTATATTTTCTGCATGTAGTCTTTTCTAGTCATACCTTTACTCACTCAAGGAAAGATATTGATTCTTTAAAGATGTCGACAGTACATGTCTCTAACCTGGAAAAAAAATTCCCATAATTTTTGCTGAGGAAAGTGCTCTGACATCACTTTTAAGGTACCAGATGTATTATAATAAGTAGAAAGAGAAATAATGCAACAAATACCAACAGAACAAGAAAGTATAGAGAATAAGAAAACCAACAATGATACCTTTATTGATAGAAATCCAAGTTCATTTTCCTCTTTGAGGGGGAAACCTCTAGTACAACAAATCTCTATTACAATAATTCTCAATACAAAATTTTCCCACACCTTTTGCTTCTATTTATACTAATTTTATCTTCTAAATAACATTCTAGAGGAAGATCTTTCTAGAAGCAGAAGATTCTATTAAGTATTCTTACATTAGACTTGTTCTCATTATTATATAGGCCTTATTTACTAATGTCGTCTTTTCTTACATATAAAAAATATTATTCTATCTACATGAGAGATTAGGAAACTTAGGTCCCTAAAATTTGTACAATGGGATTTTCTAGATTCTTTGAGTTTTCAACATCCAAATTTGGTAGTTTTTCAAGAAGATCTTCACAAAGGATCAATTGAGGATTTTCATATGCAAGATGATAATTATTCATGCACTAGTTCTTTCTTCGTTGTTGGTATAATTATTTGAACTTATGAGTGAGGGGGGGATTGATATTTTATAACTCCCAAAACTAGCATGATGTCCTACACCACCTTTGTGTAGTTTACATTATACTATATAGTTTTTATCTTAAGTGTGTATTAGATCATATTTTTCCTCCTATCCTTATCTCTTGATAAAACTAAACATAATAATTTGTAGTTTATGAGGTTGTTTCTTTCATGTCATATTAATTTGTATCATAGGAATAAATATTATAATGAGAATGAGACTCGCTTAAATCCTTTTCTTCCAAGTTGTTATGTGTTGCTTGTGTTCTATTTCTTAACAATGCATAGTTCTTGAGGGTCATTTCTCCATCGATTCTTATAATTGGATCACTTAGGAAATATGATAACTTCATCTAACTTGATCATTGAAATGAAACATGGATTGATTTATTCCAACAATTGTTAAAATTGCAATATGCACTAATGATTTCCATGTTTGTGAGGTGGTGTGTTGGAAGATCAAGTATGTTAATGGAGATGGCATTTGGTCAACCTTATACATAGTGTTTGATGGCCATTTCTCAATCAATCCTTGAACTCAGATCACTTAGGACATATGGTGACTTCTTCTAAATTAATCATTGAAATGAACATGGATTGATTTGTTCCAATGATCAATTGTTAAATTTTGTAATGTGGATTAATGAGTTTCATGTTTGCGAGGTGGTGTGTTAAATAACATATTAGTATAGATTAATA
>ML798320.1:157178-176932 GCA_009831015.1 Picea engelmannii | reverse complement strand
TTTTGGAGAACCAGAGGCATGTGTGACACTTGGACGGTGGAGACTGTTAGAGGGTTGTCATTAAGAATTAATTAATTAATAATTTATGATTTAGGTCAGTCTCAAAATTCTATAAAAGGAAGGGAAAGGAAGGAAGAAGGGGAAACGGTGAGCGTAACGTTACGCTACCGAGTTGTGGCTTGACGGGTTGCTTGTGAGGAGTTGGGTATATCTTAGCTGTGATTGGAGTGGTAGCTCAGCCGTTGAGGCTTGCTGAGACACTATTTTATCTCTGGTGCTTGTGTGGCCCCTTTGCGGCTCGGGGGCTAAGGGGGAAGAAGAGTACCCCTAGCGTTTGGCTGGGAGGTACCAGTGAGTTTTCTTGGTCGGCAAGCAGAAGCGGCACAGAGCGAGGGAAGCGGCACAGCACGAGGGACGTCTCCGAAGCGGGCGTGTGGCTAAGGTACGATTTTAATTGGTAAAATAGAAAGCGTTTTATATTCGGCAAATTATTGTTATTGGTGAGAATATGATGAGGTGGTTGGGCATTATATCTGCAATTTCGTTAAGTAATAATATTGTAGAGTTTGTTTATATTTGATCATGGGTCACCTTAGTTATGATGTCATGTGTTTTTGCATTGATATGAATTATGTGATGTTGTTAACTTCTTGGTTCTTGTCTTTAAAAGAAAAAAAAAAATTCCGCACCTGTTAACCGAGTTGTTGTCATAAAGAAGAGGGCCGCTACATTAAAATAGATGATGGTATGAGTAAAGTTTAATAACTAATTTTTCCCTTAAAAATTGTCACCCAGGCTAGTGAAATTAAAACCTAGGTCTAAGAAATTTATTGGAACAAAGAAAAACTAAATAGACATGTAACAAGAAGGGGGTAAAGAAAATTCAAACATTACTTATTAAAGTAAAAATTATAATGGAGGATTAAATTATTAAAAGGGTAAATGGTTGTTTTTTTCTAAACTTGCTAATACTGAACTTAGTTAAAAAGAAAAAGGGGAAAATTAAAGAAAAAGGGAAATTAAAGAAAAGGGGAAACTTAAAGAAAAAGGGAAACTTAAAGAAAAGGGGAAACTTAAAGAAAAAGGGGAATGTATAACTTAGTAGGGAATCTAGCCTTTGGAAGTTTCTATTTGTGAATTCAAGTAGGCTTTAAGTAAGGTGTAATTCATTTAGGAAATGTAAAGGAATAAAGGGACACCAAGGAGAATTTTTAGGAACGCTTTTAAGTGGGTGAGGGAAATAGAAAACTTTAATTAATTAATAAATTGATTTTCTGGTGCAACTAAGGGATCAGGTGACATGTGTACGAGGGAGGTTTTTCCCAATTAAATTTAATAAAAAGAATATGATGAGGGTTTGGGAAACTAATCACTAATAAAACTCTATAAAAAGGATGGTGGAGGAGGAGTATGGATCACGTCTAGTAGGCGTAAGGTTACGTTGACGATATTTTTCTTGATTGAGTTTCCTTGTGGGAGTTGGGATACCCAACTTGATTATAGAGTGGTAGCTCAACCTTGCAAGGAGAGATAGGAGATAGCTTTCTCTAGTTCATGTATGTGGACCCTTTGCGGCTTGGGGGCTCAGGAGGAAGAAGACTACCCCTAGCATTGGCTGGGAGGTATCGGTGAGGTATCAACGATTAACAAGTGGGAGTGAAGAGGATTACCAGTGGCTAAAGATCATCAACAAGTCCATCCGCAAGTTAAGGTATACAAGTTCAATTTAACATTTTTAAAGTGGTTAAATTTTTTATGTGGTTTTATACGTAGATGGATGTGGCATTGGTTTTTAGTTCTACACATGATTTTGAGGGTTCCTTTCCCCTTTTATTTTGTTTCCTGTAACTTTTTCCCATCTTGGGATTAAGTTCACTCGCTATTATGCATTTTTAGTTTAAGATCTCTGAGATTTTTTGCCCCTTCCTCACCTTGTTCCTTATGGTTTCCTGGTGTTTTCTGATTCATTTGGATCTGAGATGCATGAAAAGGAGCTCACCCGTTTTCATTTATTTTTTTACCTCAAATTCATTTTTACATAGTAAATTAATCCCTTCATTTCCTATTATTTTTCTGCCTTTAATATCTATGTTTTTGGTTGATCCTTGACGTTATTACCTTGCGTGGAGGCCTAGAAATTACCCCATGATTTATAGATTCACATGGAATTTCCCTGTTCTTCACCTTGTACAGTGAGTTCCATCTCCTTTTCTCCATGATTGTGTTACCTCTGCTATGATGGGGGAAGGTGTAACCTTGCATCCTTGCCTTTCTCATAATTGTATGTTTATATGTGCATTTACTTTCTCCCCACAACCTTTCCTCAGCATTCAACCCTTGCGATAATACTTTTCTGAGTACCGTATGTGTTGGAAAAAGGAAAAACAAAAATAAAACTCCTTTCGTATTACCTTTCCACCCCAGGACTTCACATTGATGCCTATCATAATTACATCACTGCTCTTTGTGAATTTATTATATTTTATCCCTATTATTACCTTATCCCTTATGCCTCTACATTTTGTCCCTCCCAAATGGCATTTTTCCAGAGTTCTCTTATGATTTAATTCACACTCTTGACTAGCATTGGTAGGCATCCCCTGGGCGTTCATTTTTTTTTTCCATTTGATTATACACATCATCAAATCACTTTTTCTCTGCTTATGAAGAGGTTCGACGTCTTCATTCCAACACTGTTCTTACAGACCTTTAAAAAATATATGTTACCCTACGCATGAGAAGAAGAGAGAACTTTTGTGCTTTCTTTAAAATCGCCCTTTAAGCTCAATGACCATTACCCTTCCTCCAACGATTTTCTCTCCCTCTTCTCAATGGCCTGTGCATGTGATTTCTCCCTTCCATCTCGAATAGGGGCTTGCAATTTCTGCGACTGGGTTTAACCTGCACTCTCTTTTTGAAACTCAGAGAAACTCAGTAAAAGTTTCTCTTTGTAGATCTGGGTAGTTATAACCCTATGAATTTCGATTTCGGCTCAACGATACATTCCATCTACATTCTAAGCTCATCGATGGTAGGTTTCCTTAAGCGTTTCCTCATTTTCTTATTTCCTTTCTCATTTATGAAACTGGACGTATCATAGGATGCCATAATCCTTAACCCTGGGCGTTAATTGTCAACAAGATCCTTGTTGCATGCATCATTACCTTATTCCCTGCACCTGTAAATTGCTCCTTTCTTTATTCGCGATGACACTTGGCTACTTACTATATTGGTCAATCTTTCCAGGGTGCATTCCTTCCTAATGTTTCCCTCAAAATTTATATGTTGAAGTTATGTTAGGCACTAAATGTTCACCCTTACCATTCTTTTATTTCGGCAATAACTTTGCTCTTGTATTGTGTAATTGTTCGTTACTTTGGTTCTTTCTTTCTAACTGGCCCTTACATACAAAAACCTAATACTATTATTAGTATGGTACCTTGCCGTCAATTTATTTTTATTCCTTGGCGTTTAAATATTTTAAAGGTTTTCGAATGGATTAAATTAAGGTGTTAGGTTAAATGTCTAGGGCTACCTTGTATCATTTATACATTACTTTATGTCATTTAGTTTCTTCTAAAGGAGACCTTAAGATGAATTATCTAAATCTCTTGCACCATTATGTCAGTTTAGGTTATAAAGGTTGATTGATTATTAATGGCATTCTCTCACACCTTGAATCAGTGATATCTAAAGGACGTATTACCTAACATTAGAATATTGCGCTTATGGAATTCATGTAATGTATGATAATTATTGATTCTTAGACTTCTTGCGAAATTGAATTTTAGGTAATTGTTTTCCCTCGACCAAGTTTTGATAGAACATTGGTTGCGTTTGACCATTTTTGGGACTTCGATAGGTTGGTCGAAGATGGAGTGTCCAGGTGGAGCTGAGATCACGGTAACTCACTCATTTTGTGGGATTTTTGGGATTTTAGGGTTTATATAAGGGGTATGGTATGTCATCCCATGGGTTTACCCATGTTTAGGTCCCTTTTGTAATGTATAAATAAGTAGCTAGGTGATGTAAGAAGTGATGTGTGTGTATGGATTTGTGCAAGAAAGACTAAGTTACAGGTATGTTGGCTTCGTGCAAGAATATGTAGATATTGCTAAGTGCAAAGAACAGTTGTTGGATTTTAGTTCATATTGTGTGTTGGAACTTCCAGAGCTAAGTGCAAGTAATTCTAAGAGGCTTTGTGCAGACAAATTGTGTAAGGCTTTATGCCTTGACCTAATTCGAGGAAGGAGGATCTGGCAAGGTGCATGTAGATCTCCTATCCTTTGCAGAGTTGGATCCATGGCTTTGTGCATAGGAGAAGAAGGATGTAGAAATATTGAATACTAGTAAAGAAGAAGAAGAGTTGGTGGATGTATCCACACACTAGGGTGAACCACATATATCCTGTGTTGATTTGCTTTGTGCAATGATGTTCATATTGTTATGTTCATATTTTTTAGCTACTTAGTGCACTAATCTTGATGTATGATAGATATATCTATGGATGTTTAGTGATTATGTATGATGAATGCTAGATCTGAGTTGATGCTATGTGCTAAATAATTATATGTGCTTAATCTTGATTATTACCATGTTTATCTGTAATAAGGGTTTAACTTGTGATGTGAGTAAGGTTTAAGAACTAATGCATGTTATTGGCTAAGTTCTTTGTTAAGTGTTGTAATCATAGATCTGTGTCCCATCTCGGTTATAGATGTCTGAATCCTACAACCCCCCTGCCTCTACCTCGGGTGAGACTTCATCTATTTCGCAAGTGTTTCTGAAAGGGACAGTAGTTAGGTTTTGTTGGTGCATTGTTGAAGCGTTGAACCCTGGGCCTACCCCTATGCCAACAAATGGTTCCGTTGCAGGGACCTGAAACTATTATTGCTAGGAATTGAAGAAAGAAAAATCTCTCTGTGTAGACCCCTGAGTTATAGACCCTAGTGCTAGGCGTTGTTTTATTGGTCGATGTGGCTTCGAGTGCCAACAGGATGGTTGGAGGAAGGAGTTTGAGCTATCGCTTAAACCTGGGGATTGTGTAACGAATTCTGACCTATGTCACGATATTAGGATATTATGGAGACATGTAAATATGCATTGGTGGTAATCACATGATGTGATACTCAACAGTAAGACAAGGTGGTTGAGTTGGATCGATGATGAAGGATAGAAAAGTGTGATTGTAGGAAGAAAATGTGGAGTATCCCTAAGGTTCATTCTTCCCTACAACTACAATAGAGAACGCACAAGGATGCAAGTTATATGCATACTTAGCACTAAACTTCAAGGGCATGGCAGAAGAATTTGAAGACCTTCCCATAGTACGAGAGTTTGTGGACGTGATTCCCAGAAGAATTACCAGGTGTGCCACCCAAAGCCAAGATGGAATTTACCATCGACCTAAAACATAGAACTAAACGGGTGGCAAGAAAGCCTTATAGGATGTCGACCCCTGAGTTAGAGGAGTTGAAAGAGAAATTGAAGGATTTGTTGGACCTAGGACTTATACATCCAATTGTATCACCTTGGAGTGATCATGTTAATTTCATACGGAAGAAGGATGGGTCATGGAAAATCTCTTGACTACCATTGAGTATTCTGTGATGAAATTTGATATTTTCTTAGATGACGGAAGATCAAGACAAACTTTTATGCTTGATACTATAGTGTTGCGATAGGAAAAAAAATTACAAGAAGCAGTTGAAAAGCTATTGAGGATTCATTTCTTAGGGCATGTGATCTCTAGTGAAGGCATCGTTGTAGATCCAACAAAAGTAGAGGCTATTGTGGAGTGGCCTACGCTGATGAATAAACCAGAAGTGTGTAGCTTCATGGGTTTAGCGGGATATTATCGACAGTTCATTGAGGGTTCTTCAAAGACAACAAATCTGATTATGAAATTGAATATGAAGAACAAGAAGTTTGTGTCATTCGAGAAATGAGTGGAATCATTTCAAAGGCTCAGGGATTTGTTGACGAAATCGCCTACTAAAATTACCTGGCGTGGATAATCACTTCTTGGTATCCACTGATGCATCTAAGGAAGGCTTAGGTGGAGTCTCTATGCAATATCACCAAGTGATCGGTTACATATCGAGGAAGTTAAGGAAGCAAGAGGAGAAACATGCGACATAGGTTTTGGAGTTGCAAGCGATCATGTATGACCGAAGAGTGTGGAGACACTACCTGATTGGACGAAAGTTTTAACTAAAAATGGACCACCATGGTTTACAACAACTTTTATGAAAAATGACTTGAACGCGCGACAAAGGCGTTGGTTAGAACTAATTATCGATTACAATTTTGAGATTTACTACTTAAAAGGAACAATGAACAGAGTGGAAGACGCGTTGAGTCAGAGACCACACATATTTTCAATGATACCTCTTCAAACGAATCTACGTGAAAAGATTCTAACTACATCACGACACTGACTGGTATAAAGAGGGTAGGGAATTTTTCGGGAAAGACACCATGTGAGTACCAAAATTGAGGGATACACTGTGGACAACGACGGATATTTAAGATATAATAACTGGATTTACTTACAGCCCAATGACGAATTGAGAATTTTTTATCTTATGTGAAACTCATAGAGAAATGTGCATGACTCATCTAGGAGAAATGAAGATAAGGACAAACCTTAATCCCTTGTTTATCTGGAAGGGTTAAAGGTGGAAATTTTCAACTACATGGCTAGATGTCCAGAAATTTGGCACATGCTTTTCTAGAATCGAAATGGGACGTAATTCTGAGGGACTTTATTTTTGGGATTATCATTAATGACAAGGAGGCATGACTCGATTGTCATGACAATTGACCCTCTAATGAGGATTTCGCATTTTGTCCCTGTCCATACAATGCATCAGGCGCCAAGTATATCTAGAGTTTATATCAACAAGATTTTTAGGCTGCCAGATGAACCCAAGGAATCATGTTCGATAAGGGATTCGGTGTTTGCAAGATGAGTTGGACGCATTTCCAAGAGGCCTTGGGAACACAACTGAAATTTAGTACAACATGTCCTTGAGATAGATAGGCTGATTGAAGGAACGAACCAATTTGGGAAGGTTGTGTTCCATATGTGTGTGTTGGACAAACATAAATGCTGGGAATAGTTATGGACATTGGCCGAGTTTGTATGAAAAAAAAACCATCAAGGCACCATTAGGATGAAGACATTTGAGTTTCTTTATAGGAGACCATGTCAGACGCCTTTGAGTTGGGATCGACTTGAGGATGGGGTCCTGGTAGGAGAAGAAGAGATCCAGGAAATGTAATAACTAGTACAAACAATACAAAAAGGGTTTGGAAGAAGCATAAGATCGACATAAGGGTTTTGTCGATGCGCATCGCGTGAACATAATTATGAAGGGCCTAATGACTAACCGTTCCTCATTCATAGAGGCATTTTTGGATATTGATCTTGTCTCTATGTGTGACTTTAGGTCAGTAATCCTACATATGTGATTGACTTGAGTTCTTGGTGGATGATAGGGCAAGGGTGTGCTCACGACGGAGCCAATCCACTTTCTGGACCATCACATTCAATAACTACGATGTCGAACTGTCGATCAAGTCAAGATCCAGTGGGACGATTACAGTCCACACTCGGCTACCTAAGAGGACACATATGATATGTGTCAACATTTTCTTTTTTGTTGATAACTAGACATTTATATATTGTCAGATACTTTATTTCTACATTAGTATACTATGAAACTTTGGGACGAAGTTTAAACCAAGAGGGGGTGTATGCAACATACCAATCTTGTGTGCACTTCTGATGTGACTTATTATTTGAGGACAGTTGCATGCAAGTGATCTGGTTCATTATATGAGTGATTACATTTCTTATGGATTTTGATGATGAGATTGTGATTTATGATGTTATGTTATGCTATCATGTATAGACAAGAGCTATTGACTGGTTTCTTGTGAGTGTGTAGGAATCTTGATAGATTAAGGATGTCGACGACATCGATGGACCTCCTTGGACTCTGGATTGAGTCAGGGAGTGGACAGTTCATGGTTTGTGTATTTATGTTATTTCATATGTGGCATATTACTAATATAATATGATGTTGTTTATGGATTGTTGATATGTTGTTATGGATGCAGGTTGATGATAATTGGATAATCAGACTCACATTTGGAGTAGAGGGGTCATGTAGTACAACCAAAGATATTAAGGGAGAGGTGTGGCAGCAACCCTGCCACAACTTACTAGCACTCTCGTCATGGCTCGAAATGTAGGTTAATGATTACCTCATTCGAGAGATCCATGATGCTGTGAGAGAAGACTGTGAAAATCTCTCATGATGATTATAATGGGTATGCAATAAGGCAGGTTCCTTATTCCTTAGAGGCCCTTAGTCTCCCATAAGATCACCTGACAGAGTATTTCAGGGGCTTGACATCTACCAAATTCATTTAAGAGGCGAGTGGAACCCTTGGAGCACGTAGTGCGTCTTGAAGGGCACGTCATACAAATAAAACGGAAAGAGGTGAGTGGCACCCTTGGAGCACACAGTGTGTCTTGTAGGGCACGTTGCGATTTCAACTCGGGTAATTTAATAAACCTAGTACCTAGAAAACTATGCCTCCTTAGGACATGGTCATCCTTAAAATAGATGATGGTATGAGTAAAGTTTAATAACTAATTATTCCCTCAAAAATTGTCTCCCAACCTAGTGAAATTAAAACCTAGGTCTAAGTAGAACATTGGAACAAAGAAAAACTAAATAGACATGTAACAACAAGGGGGTAAAGAAAATTCAAACATTACTTATTAAAGTAAAAATTATAATGGAGGATTAAATTATTAAAAGGGTAAATGATTGTTTTTGTCTAAACTTGCTAATACTAAACTTGGTTAAAAATAAAAAGGGGAAACTTACAGAAAAGGGGAAACTTAAAGAAAAAGGAAAAATTAAAAAAAAAAAAAGGAAACTTAAAGAAAAAGGGGAATGTCTAACTTAGTAGGGAATCTAGTGTTTGGAACTTTCTATTTGTGAACTAAACTAGGCTTTAAGTAAGGCGTAAGTCATTTAGGAAATGTAAGGGAATAAAGGGACACTGAGGAGCATTTTTAGGAACACTTTTAGGTGGGTGAGGGAAATAGGCAAATTTAATTAATTAATAAATTGATTTTCTGGTGCAACTAAGGGATTGAGTGACATGTGTACAGGGGGGGGTTTCCTAATTAAATTTGATAAAAATAATATGATGAGGGTTTGGGAGACTAATCACTAAAAAAAATCTATAAAAAGGATGGTGGAGGAGGAGTATGGATCACGTCTGGTAGGCGTAAGGTTATGCTGTCGATATTTTTCTTGACTGAGTTTCCTTGTGGGAGTTGGGATGCCCAACTCGATTAGAGAGTGGTATCTCGACCTTGCGAGGTGAGATGGGAGCTAGTTTTCTCTGGTTCATGTGCATGGCCCCTTTGTGGCTTGGGGGCTTAGGAGGAAGAAGAGTACCCCTAGCGTTGGTTGGGAGGTACCGGTGAGGTATCAACGATTAGAAAGTGGGAGCGATAAGGATTACCACTGGCAGAATATAATCAACAAGTCCATCCGTCAGTTAAGGTATACAAGTTCAATTTCGCATTTTTAAAGTAGTTAAATTTTGTATGTGGTTTTATATGTAGATGGAGGTGGCATTGGTTTCTGGTTCTGCACATGATTTTGAGGGTTCCTTGCCCCTTGTATTTTGTTTCCTGTAACTTTTTCCCAGCTTGGGATTGAGTTCACCCACTATTCTATGTTTTTATTTTAAGATATATGAGATTGTTCTCCCCTTCCTCAACTTGTTCCTTGTGGTTTCTTGGTGTTCTCTGATTCATTTGGATTTGAGATGGATGAAAAGGAACTCACCCCTTTTCATTTATTTTTTTACCTCCAATTCATTTTTACACAGTAAATTAATCCCTTCATTTCCCAGTAGTTTTATGCCTTTAATCACTATGTTTTTGGTTGATCCCTGACGTTATTTCCGTTGTGTGGAGGCTTGGAAATTACCCCATGATTTACAACTTTGTCACGACATTTCCCTGTTCTTCACCTTGTATAGTGAGTTCCATCTCCTTTCCTCCATGATTGTGTTACCTCTACGATGATGGGGGAAGGTGGAAACTTCCATCCTTCCCTTGATTAGAGTTGTATGTGTTTATGTGCATTTAGTTTCTCCCCACAACCTTTCCTCACCATTCAACCCTTGCATTAATACTTTTCTGAGTCCCTTATGTGTTGGAAAAAGGAAAACAAAAATAAAACTCCTTTTGTCTTACCTTTGGACCCCACACCTTCACACCGATGCCTATCATAATTACATACCTGTGCAAATTTATTAGATTTTATCTTGGTGATTACCTCATCCCTTATGCCTCTACATTTTCTCCCTCCCAAATGGCATTTTTTCAGAGTTCCCTTGCAATTTCATTCACACTATTGAACAACGTTGGTGGGCATCCCTTGGGCATTCATATTTTTTTTTCCATTTGATTATACACAACATCAACTTGCGTTTTCTATTCTTATTAAGAGGATCAACGTATTCATTCCAACATTATTCTTACACAACTTTAAAAAAATTGGGTTAACCTACACATGAGAAGAAGAGAGCACTGTCTTTCTTTCTTTAAACTCACCCTTTAAGGTCGACAAAATTTACCCTTCCTCCAACAATTTTCCCTCCCTTTTCTCAGTGACTTGTGCATGCGATTTCTCCCTTCCATCTCAGATAGGGGATTGCAATTTATGTGACTAGATTTAACTTGGGCTCACTTTTTGAAACTCAAAGAATCTCAGTAAAAGTTTCTCTGTGTAGATCTGGCTAGTTATAACCCTACGAATTTTGATTTTGGGTCAGCGATCCCTTCCATCTACATTATGAGCTCATCGATGGTAGGTTTCCTTAAGCGTTTCGCCATTTTCCTATTTCATTTCTCATTTATGAAACTGTACGTATCAGAGGATGCCATAATCCTTAACCATGGGTGTTAACTGCCAACAAGATCTTGGTTGCATGCAGCATTACCTTATTCCTTGCACCTGTAAATTGCCCCTTTCTTTATTCACAATGACACTTGCCTACTTATTATATTGGTCAATATTTCTAGGGTACATTCCTTCCTAATGTTTCTCTCATAATTTATATGTTGAAGTTATGTTAGGCACTAAATGTTCACCCTTACCATTCTTTTATTTCGGCAATAAATTTACTCTTGTATTGTGTAATTGTTCGTTACTTTGGTTCTCTCTCTCTAACTGACCCTTAAAGACAAAAACCTTATACTATTATTAGTATGGTACCTTGCCACCAATTTATTTTTATTCCTTGGTGTTTAGATATTTTAAAGGTTGTCGAATGGATTAAATTAAGGTGTTAGGTTAAATGTCTAGGGCTACCTTGTATCATTTATACATTGCTTCATGTCAGTTAGTTTCTTCTAAAGGAGACCTTAATATGAATTATCTAAAGCTCTTGCAACATTAAGTCGGTTTAGGTTATAAAGGTTGATTAATTATTAATGGCATTCTCGCACACCTTGAATCACTGATATCTAAAGGACATATTACTTGACATTAGAATATTGCGCTTATGGAATTCATGTAATGTATGATAATTATTTATTCTTAGACTTCTTGTGAAATTGAATTTTAGGTAATTGTTGGCCCTCGACCAAGTTTTGATAGAACATTGGTCTTGTTTGACCATTTTTGGGAGTTCGACAGGTTGGTCGAAGATGGAGCGCCCAGGTGGAGCTGAGATTGAGGGATCTCACTCATTTTGTTGGATTTTTGGGATTTTAGGGTTTATGTAATGGGTATGGGATGTCCTTCCATGGGTTTACCCATGTTTAGGCCCTTTGTTTAATGTATAAATAAGTAGCTAGGTGTGTGTGTGGCTTTGTGCAAGAAAGACTAAGTTACAGGTCTATTGGCTTTGTGCAAGAATATGTAGAGATTGCTAATTGAAAAGAAAAATTATTGTATTTTTATGTATATTGTGTGTTGAAACTTGTAGAGCTAAGTGCAAGTAATTGTAAGAGGCTTTGTGCAAATGGATTGTGTAAGGATTTGTGCCTTGACCTAATTTGGGGAAGGAGGATTTGGTGAGGTGCGTGCAGATCTCCTGTCCTTTGCGGAGTTGGCTCTGTGGATTTATGCACAGGAGAAGAAAAATGCAGAAATCTTGAATACTAGTAAAGAAGAAGAAGATTTGGTGGACGTATCCCCACAATGGGGTGAAACAAACATATCTTGTGTTGATGTGCTTCGTGCAATGATGTTAATATTGTTTATGTATTTATCTTCTTAGTGCACTAATCTTGATGTATGATAGATATATCTATGGATGCTTAGTGCTTATGTATGATGAATGCTAGATCTGAGTTGATGCTATGTGATAAATAATTAGATTTTATTAATCTTGATTATTACCGCATTGATCTGTAATAAGGGTTTAACCTGCGATGTGAATAAGGTTTAAGAACTAATGCATGTTATTGCCTAAGTTCTCTGTTATGTGTTGTAATCACATATATGTGTTCCATCTCGGTTGTAGACCCTTAAGTCCTGCAACTCCTTACCTCTACCTCCGATGAGACTTCATCTTCTTCGCAAGTGTTTCTGAAAGGGCCAGTAGTTAGGTTTTGTTGGTGCATTGTTGAAGCATTGAACCCTGGGTCTGGCCCTGTGCCAAAAAATGGTTTCGTTGTCGGGACCTGAAACTATGATTGCTGGGAACTGAAGAAATAAAAATCTCTGTGCATAGAACTTTTGTTGTAGTGCGCATTATTCTACTTGAATTACGAAGCTCTGTGCTAAGAAAGAAACTGGATCTGAAGAAAAGAGGTAAGATCTTAAATCTTTGTACTCTGGTAAAGGTAATATAAGTGGAAATGTTTTCTTTGAAAGTATGAATCTAAGTATGTTTGATAAATTTTGTCCTAGTCTGAAAACTAGGGCACAGTTAGAAGAAAGAATGGATCAGAATAAATTTGATAAAGATAGTGAAAGATATGTTATTCCTATGCATAGAAAGAATTTTTGGACTAACAAGTGGATGCAAAAACCGAGAATTTTTTTTTGCAGATTGCAGGTCCATCACTGTAATCCTAATGCGAAGTATAGAAAAGGTTGGGGATCATTTAAAAGAAAGAGAGGATTGACACTGTGTTATAATTGCAGAAGACTGGGACATCTTGCTAAGGAATTCCCTGGTATAAGTCCTATTTGTCTTTGTTGTAAATCTATTGGTCATGAGGTTGAGTATTTCCCTAGAATGATTGATAAAGTTGAAAATATGAGCATGAGACAAGAAAACCATAAAGAAGGTCAAAAGGCTGAGGATATGTTAGAAAACCAGAAAGAATCAGAGACTATGTTATTACAGTTAAAAGAATAAATGGATGATCACAGAGACTTTAGTTTACCAGAGATCTTGAAAGAAAAAAAGTGCATATAAACATGAATAGGAGACTTCGACATAGACTGTGTCTTGGATGAGGAAACACATGTGAATATCATGCCAGAAAGCACTTGGGAAATTTTCAAAAGCCTGCTATGGTTCCTTCTTTAGGAAGGATAGGACTGTTTAAAGGAAATATGATAACCCTATGTGGAAGAGTTACTAATGTGCCTATGATTGCCCATGAAACATCGACTAAAGAAGAATTTGAAATCATTAATTTTTTTGAGAACAACGCCCCTTTTCCACTTTTGTTAGGAAAGACTTAGATTGATAAGGAACATATCAGAAGGAAAGTAGAGGAAGGGGATACATAACAAAAAAATAAATAATTAAGGGACTTCATAGATAGAAAATAGAGTGAATAATACAATAGGACAAGTCAAATCAAAAGAGGGCAAGGGAAGTAGTTGTAGAAGTTGAAAGAACACAAGAACGCTTAAAGAACCTGTCCATGCAGGAAAGAAGTGCGTGATTAGAGGGACAAAGCTACTAGGAACTCAGTAGGAAGAATCAGGGCATTGGCCTCATAGTGTAATATATTAAGTAAACGAAGTGTGTATACCTATGAGTTTCTTGCAGAAGATCTAGAGCTGAGGAAACTAGAGGCACAACTCGAGGAGGAAAAACAACAGGGCTCCATTGGATAAGCACAACTAAAGATGCCTACTGTTGTTGAGAAGATGAAGAGGTCGCAGGAGAAACATGTAGTCTAGCAATAGGTTACTGCTATCTAGAGTAAGGTTATGGAAGTGACACAAAGACTCCAGGTGATGCAGGACGAAGCCTGCATGATTTTTGAATAAGTTGAAGGACAAGGCTCACAGCTAGACCAACTGGTTGCGACAGTGGAACAGTTCTTGGAAGGGCCTGTTACTGAGTAAGTCTTTCAGGAGTTCATCAAGCAGGAGGCTCTAGGGAAGCACCAAGTTGAGGAAGCTCGAGATAAGTGTGAGGCCTTTGAAGCATCCCTGCCCAGATCTGAGTGAATCAAGACAAGTCAAAGATGAGTGTTGGGGGTTTGTTGGCCCTCGACCAAGTTTTGAGAGAACATTGGACATGTTTGATCATTTTTGGGACTTCGATAGGATGGTCGAAGATGGAGTGCTTAGGCAGAGCTAAGATTGCATAATCTCACTCATTTTGCGAGCTTTTTGGGCTTTTAGGGTTTATGTAATGGGTATGGGATGTTGGCCCATGGGTTTACCCATGTTTAGGCCCTTTTCATAATGTATAAATAAGTAGCTAGCCGATGTAAGAAGTGATGTGTGTGTGTGTCTTTGTGCAAGAAAGACTAAGTTACAGGTATGTTGGCTTCGTGCAAGAATATGTAGAGATTACTAAGTGAAAAGAACAATGGTTGGCTTTTTGTGCATACTGTGTGTTGAAACTTGCAAAGATAAGTGCAAGTAATTGTAAGAGGCTTTGTGCAGACAGATTGTGTAAGGCTTTGTGACTTGACCTTATTCAGGGAAGGATGATATGGCGAGGTGCACACAGATCTCCTGTCCTTTGCAGAGTTGGATCTGTGGATTTGTGCACAAAAGAAGAATAATGTAGAAATATTGAAGACTAATAAAGAAGAAGAAGAGTTGGTGGACGTAGCCCCACACTGGGGTAAGCCACATATATCACGTGTTGATGTGCTTTGTGCAATGATGTTCATATTGTTTATGTATTTATATTCTTAGTGAACTACTCTTGATGTATGATAGATAGATCTATGGATGCTTAGTTCTTATGTATGGTGAATAATAGATCCAAGTTGATACTATGTGCTAAATGATTAGATGTTCTTAATCTTGATTATTACCACGTTGATCTGTAATAAGGGTTTAACCTGCAATGTGAATAAGGTTTAAGACCTAATGCATGTTATTGGCTAAGTTCTTTGTTAAGTGTTGTAATCACATATATGTGTCCCATCTCGGTTGTAGATGCCTGAGTTCTGCAACCCCCCTTGCCTCTACCTCAGGTGAGACTTCATTTTCTTCGCAGGTGTTGCTGAAAGGGCTGGTAGTTAGGTTTTTTTTGGTGTGTTGTTGAAGCGTTGAACCTTGGGTCTGCCCCTATGCCAACAATAATTGGTGGGGTTAGGTGTATCGTGATTCATGGCAGTAATTTGGTGGGGTTATGTCACGATTGATTGATAATGTGTTAATATTGTTTCATTAATATACATTCGATGATGTGACATGATGTAGCTATTATTGTTTTGTATATTTCCTAACACGACAAAAACAATTTACCTATTGTTTGTTTCTTTTGTTTTCGTAGTGGCGGGGTCGTTACATTTCCTCACAAATTAATGTTGCATTAAATCCCTTAAATAAACCATGATTGTCAATGTTCTTTAGACACTAAAATTCCTTATGAGTCATACTTGATTCAATAAACATTGAAACCATGTTCCTAGGAGTGAAGTTATTATGAATATCTTCCATAACAACATAATGAATATTTTCAAGAACTCCATCTGCTCAATTAGATATTCAAATTTAGAACTTGTAGAAAAATTGATACTTAAGTAGTTTTGAATTGCACCAATAATATCACCTTCTTCCACATTCTAAATTGGTTTACTAGAATACCAACTACCAAGATCCCTCCATTTATGTTTTCCCTCTTTAACTCTCTATTTAAACCATCCTCACCTCTTCTTGAGATATAACATGGTTTTTCCTGAATAATGAGACACATCCTTTCTACCATGCTCAATGTCCTCTTGTACAGGAGCTAGTAATTATGAAGAAACACCAATATTTTTTTGGTCATGTTGATCAATGAGTATCAATGGATAAAAATAATCTATTTTTTTTCCCTATGATTGGGGTGAACTATTTTTTTTCCCTCCAACTAGGGTGAATTGCAGTACTATGTTATGTGGTCCCAAATTAGGAACATCAAAAGCATCATTTTCCCTAGGTTAACTTCTTTGATTGAAGACATATTTTGTAGTTGGTATTTCTGAACGATCCATTATGAAAAAAATCCCTATAGCCTACAAAATACCAAAATCATTATAAATTTGATGTTCTATAATCGTAAGAAAAAACAATGATAACAATTGGGTTTTAGTTATATGGAATTCAAGCCATGCTTTTTCTATATTAATCACTAGCTTTTGGATATGGTTAAAATTGGTAAATAACTAAGAGCAAAAGGGACAATGCTAGAAATATATATGTTCAACATAAAATAAATGTTTTGATCCACAATTATTATCCACTAAACATAGGGCATGTTATGATCCTACTTATATTATATATTAGAACTATAATTATGATATGTTTTTTTTTTTTTCAATTGGGACTTTCAAATTGATGATACAATATCAAACTGTTATGGACATAAGAAATTTCATATTTTCAATGCAAGAAAAAAACAATGTACCTAGTTCTCTAAGCAACATTGAGTAGTTGGTTGCAAACTCAAACCTAGTTGAAATTATTCACCTCTTCCTTACTCCAAATTATGAAACTTTTCTATTTTATAGATAAAATTCCAAAACCCTTTTCACAATTTCAATTCCCCCAAAAAAAAACCCAACCATGAAACTCAGGTTTTCCTACTCCGATCGTTTTGATTCCTATCACCATAATAAGCTTTGAAATCATCCATAGAATCAAATTGTATCGATGTTGAGTCACCCACAACACAAGTTAGTTTATGGAAAACACTACATAACATATTTTTCCATCCATACATGTGCCACATCCTAATACATGTGGCACATACATAAGCCACATGCCCTCCTCATACATGTGCCACATTTGTCCAATCAAACCCGTACTCTTTCTCTCTCACTGCCATTTATACCACAATTGACGTCTTCAAATGCTTGTTTTCATGCCACAATATTCTAATGTAGCTCACCTTGCAACCCCTGCTCCTATCTTGATAGTAACTTATGGCACAAGATTAATGTGTGGCACATTCCTAATTATTCGTGTCATGTTAGTTAGTAAATGTCCCCTCATAAATTTAAATAGTTGTTGTTACTAAATTTACAAAGTGTTCTCAACGCTAATTTCTAAGAAAAAACACATGATGTTTCTTTCATGGAAATTGGAAATTCTTTTATTAAGATAACGGCCATCTTCACTTATTTAATCTAAAATATTATTAAACATTAAAAAACAATTTTATTTATAACTTTAAAATATAAATAAGACTATATCCATTTTATAAAAATATTCTAATTTTTTTTTTAATTATTTATTTATTTTTATATAAATTATATTAAAAAATATTAAAATTATTAAATATGTATATAATTAAACAAAAAACTACATTATTTATTTATTTAATTAATTAAAAAAATTAAATAATAACATAATTAACTATATATTATCAATATAATTATAATAATTACAACATATTTATTTAAATTGAAACTTATTTTATTACGTAATCAAATTATTAAATTGAGCAACTATATAATTTAACCCACTTTATACCAAACACATCTACTGTGTATCAAACAATTTTTCAATTAAGTTTTCACAATTTTTTATCAAACAATTTTTCAATTAAGTTTTCACAATTTTTTATCAAACAATTTTTCAATTAAGTTTTCACATTTAGTTTTTTTTTTAATTATTTATTTATTTTTATATAAATTATATTAAAAAATATTAAAATTATTAAATATGTATATAATTAAACAAAACATTACATTATTTATTTATTTAATTAATTAAAAAAATTAAATAACATAATTAACTATATATTATCAATATAATTATAATAATTACAACATATTTATTTAAATTGAAACTTATTTTATTACGTAATCAAATTATTAAATTGAGCAACTATATAATTTAACCCACTTTATACCAAACACATCCACTATGTATCAAACAATTTTTCAATTAAGTTTTCACAATTTTTTATCAAACAATTTTTCAATTAAGTTTTCACAATTTTTTATCAAACAATTTTTCAATTAAGTTTTCACAATTTTTTAACCTACTTTGTAGGAAATACATCCACTTTGTATCAAACAATTGTTAAATTCAGTTTTCACATTTTTTTAAAGGAAGGTGTGCATCTAACCAAGGAGATTGAGGTTAAATATATTGGTTATATTTATGATTAGATTTAATATGATTTTATTTTAATTTCTATATATATATATATGAATGATAAAATTAATTTATAAAAAAAAAATGACTTATTAAAAATATTTTGAGGTTAAATATATTGGTTATACTTATAATTAGATTTAAGATGATTTTATCTTAATTTCTTAAATAAGAAATATATATATGTTATTTTTATATAAGATAAAGTTTATTTATTAAAAAAAATGAGTTATTAAAAATATTTTGTTGATATTAATTTCAAAGGAAATGTAATGAATGAGAACATATTTTTTATATATTTTGGTATAGAGTATATCTATTTTAAACCCAGATTTATTAAGGCTTAAATTTTTTTATTATCTTGTTCAATATTATTGTATTAATTTCTTCATATTAAAATTTTGATTACTCCTGGTATTTGATAACCTTGAGTTTAAGATGGAATTATGTTGGTTTAGATTTTAAATTTTTTAGATGATGTCACATAAATATCTATGTACATAATTATTTATTTTTTATTAAAATGAAAACTTAAATTGATACAATAATTTTTTTAATTACTGTCACCTCTTTCCCATACTAATCTATAAAGTACTTCACTATTCTTAATACAAATATTATTTAAAAAAATCATCTTAATGAAAAAATTGTTTAACATCTTTAATGAAAAAATTGTTTAACATCTTTCAAGATGATCCAATGGTTAATACCAGAATTTAGTATAATTAACCAATGCTCTACAAATTCAACTTTACAAATTCATGATTTTTTAAATTATCAATTTGTCAAATTTGATGAATTTCATATAACAGAACTTGTACCAAAAATCCACTCCATATTCTTAGATTTTTTTTTTTCTCAAAAACAGTTGAATAAAATGGTAGAAAGTGAGGAGTTTTTCACCATAGATCAAGATTCAATTCCAATAAAACCCAATTAAATCTTAATGACCTTAATAATCTTCATCTTTTATTATTTTAGTTAAATTTCACTAAATAAAAGTAAGTTTTCATTGAGAAAAAAAAACACTGACAAAACTATTGACATTATAACAACAAAACATTTATCCAAATGATTGAAGCCTCTGATATGCAATCCAAAAAGCATTCCTCTGAAGTCACAATCTTTAAAATCCGCCAATAAGAGGTTAAGTGCTGTTGATTTCCCAACATACCAAAACCT
>ML798320.1:101734-144125 GCA_009831015.1 Picea engelmannii | reverse complement strand
TTAGTGCTTCAGTTATTCTTAAGCATAGTCCTATAATGCATGAAAGTTATGTGGAGCAATATGCTTTGGATACTGATTTCAAAGAAGTATATGAAACTTTGTGCCACTCTAACCATGTTGAAGAATTGGATTACCATGTGCATAATAGTCTTTTGTATCATCTTGGCAAGTTGTGTATTCCACAGGGGGAAAGAATCAACATTATAAGAGAAGCACATTCTTCTCTTATTGCTGGTCATTTTGGTGTAGGCAAGACAGTGGCTAATTTGCAAAGATACTGCTACTGGCCTAAAATGAATGAAAGTGTTTCACGATATGTTTGAGGATGTTCGCTATGTGCCATACGTAAACCTAGAAATCAAAATTTGGGTTTGTATACTCCACTTCCAGTTCCTTCTCGACCTTGGGAAAGTATTTCCATGGATTTTGTAGGTGGTCTACCTATGTCGAGATGAAATCATGATTATGTTTATGTTGTGGTTGATCGATTTAGAAAAATGTGTATTTTGATGCCTTGTACTAAGCAGGTTACAGCTGAACAAACAACACAGATGTTCTTTCAAAATGTTTGGGTGCATTTTGGATTGCCTAAATCAATTATTTATGATCAGGATTCTCGATTTGTTGGAAGTTTTTGGTCGAGTTTATGGGCACTCATGGACACCAAAATTAAAAAGAGCACATCTTTTCATCCACAAACAGATGGTCAGACAGAGGTAGTAAATCGAACAGTGGTGCATCTTCTTCGTGCTTATTGCAGCAAGAATCCTAAACTTTGGGATGAGCATTTACACTACATTCAGCATGCTTACAATCGAGCTAAGCACTCTTCGACTCAAACGTCACCATTTGAAGCATGTTTTGGATATTTGCCCAAGTCTCCTTTAGATTTTATCTTTGGGAAGGATATTTCTATCGATGGTCAATATGACATTCATAGGGAAGAAACGTTCATTGAACAAATTCAGTCGATACATCAAGTGGTGCAAGAGCAGTTGGAAAAGAGTCAATCCAAGTACAAGACGAGACATGACAAGCATCGTGTTGATCACAGTTTCCAAGTTGGAGATGAAGTTTGGATTTACATCAGCAAGGAGAGGCTTCAAGGAGAAGGTAAAAAATTGAAACCGATTCGATATGGTCCTTTCAAGATTATCGACAGGATTGGTAACAATGTCTTTCATTTAGATTTGCCTCCTTATATGCAAATGTATGCAGTTGTTAATGTTGAGAATTTGAAATTGTATGAGCCTCCATTGATTGATGATCATGGAGAGCATGTTCATATTTCTTCTATAGATGATTTTTCCCTAGAATATCTTACAGAACTGCATGAAGACACCATCCTTGACAGGAGAATGCGAACTTCAAAACGAGGAAATGTGGAGTATCTTCGAGTTGGTCTTAAAGGTACCAATCCAAGCAAAGCCAAGTGGATTGAGGTTGGAAAAGTGAGGGAACTATACCCTCATCTTCACATAGACTGAATATAGTCTTTTGGAGGTCCAAAAGCTTCCCAATGGGGAGGTGTGATCAGGGGATCAAATTTTGCTCAAAAATTCAAAGTGTTCAAAATCACTTCAAATCGAACGAGAGCGTAGGCCTCGTCATTACGAACCCAACTCAATTCTTTTGGGTTCAAACGAATGTCGGGAGCGAGACATATTGCAATCTGTTCGAATCGTCAAACATGCAAAAAAAGGGATGCTGACTGTGCAGTCCGTATAGTCCGTACAGGCTGATGTGGCAGAGTCCGTACGCTGACATGGCAGAGGTTATGTGGCAGTTTTTTATTGGCTGATAGTTGGGCGAATCATGTTTCAACACGTGGAAGTTTTTGGTTTGTGGTTGGATCCCATGTGGCCCAATCATGGGCCACCACATGGCATCATTATATTGGTTCAAAATTATATGGAGTCCGTGGGATTCGAACCCCGGACCTCCCCCACCGGTCAAAGCCTTTGTAAAGTCTGCCCTGCCAACGGGCTACACATTGTTCCTTGTTAACTATATGCATTTGAATGTATTTGAATTAAAGTAATGTTTGTTATCGCGGGGGGTCGGGTCGGGGCTTAGCCCTGACCCGTGGTTCTATTGTGTTAACATGTGACCATGACCATAACATATGCGCGGGAATTGTATTATAAACGGAGCCCAGTCCCGGGGTTAACACATAACCACAGTTCAAACGCGCGGGGTTTATGTTTAAGCCTCCGGTCACATGACCTATGGCATGTGACCTTGCCACGGAGCGCGTGGGGAAGTTATGATTTAAACTTAGCCCTTTTTATATTTGCACGGGGTCACATGGACCCATGTGCCCACGAGCTTGGCGGTTAGGGGCTGGTGCACCCATAACCATCCTACCGTTCGCACTGTTGGCACGGTTGCATTCGGTGCCAGGTTTTTGCACTTAAATAAGTGTGTGTGCTAGGTTGAATGTACAAGGGTGCAATTTGTAGATGCAGAGACAACAAGCTTGAAGAGGAGACTTCCAGGAAGCCTATCTTCTTCGTTTTTTGGCCAAACGAGGTGCCGAAAAAGCCTAGCTAGGGGTTTTTGGACGCTCTGAAGCCATTGGAGCAGTCTGTTGGTCATTTTGAGCATTGTAAAGCATGTTTTTGAGCACTTTGAAAAAATAATAATAATGATCCATTGGAAGCTGGACCTGGAGATGTAGCCCAAGAGAGGGGTGAACTCCTTTATCATTTGCTGTGTTATGTGTTTATGTTCATTGATTATGTTGTTTTTTATATGCATCTTAAATGAGTAAATCCTATTAATGTTATGTTGCAAAGTTGATCCATTTGATTTTAACACATAAACTTTACTTGCAAATATTTTCAAGATTACAAATCTTCTTCATTTTTAGATCAGTAACATATCCATACATAGAATATCGATATATATGTTCAGATCTATACAAAGGTCTGACATTTGGGTTTTCTCCTTTTCGAGGAGTCTTCTTTTGTCCATATATAAATCCCCTAAAAGAAAACATAAGTTCCTTTCCTTACATTACACAATTGTAATTCGGACTGCAAATATAATAGATAATAAAATACAAATCGGAACACAGTGTGAAAGAGTAAAGGGTACATGATTAAAACAAGAAAATCAATGAAATTTGTTTCCATAAGATCCAAGAAGAAAAATCAATACGGAATAACTATCCTTATAATTATGTTGATATCCTTTTCTAGAATTGTTCATTAAGAGACCAAATTGCTTGACAGAGGTCACTCTCCATATTGCCCTAAAATCGAATACTCAACATATAAAATTTAACCACATACGAATTCATCCAGATATACATTAATAAGGTAATAATCCCTTATGGCCACTGAAACTTAAAATACAGAGTTACAGGGCCGAGCTATCCCTTGAATAGACTCTGCTCTTCATGACACTCACCCTTCCGACTTAAAATTACATTAGAAAAAAGGAAGAAAAACACCTAGGGTACTCTTTAAGCATAACGAATTAAAACCCTAATACCTTTTAAGATTTTGACCAGGAGTCTACACTCGAATCTATGCACGGTCCAAGACCCTGCAAGGAATTTTTCAAGTTACATTAGTATTGTATAATAAAAGTAGAATGGACAGAACCTTTAATAGAATAATGAATGATAGGAAGAGTTTAAAGAAATGTGGTACTTAACTCACGGTGGGATAACTAGAGTCTCTTCCTCTATCACATCTAGTCATATAAACGTCCCAGGTTGAGGGGAGGATGGTTCAGGGACTTCTGATGGGTACCCTCGTAAACATAGAGTCCCATCATTAGATCTCGGTTCCCAATCCTTTAAAGAATAAGAATGATAGTTTCAATATTAAATAAAATTAATGCTTCAACCAAGAAATATCTATAAGAACGCTTCGAATTCATAGACCTTCATACGAAACACGCATGGATCTCACCATGAGTACTGTAACTTTCTATAACTTTGACCCAAAAGAAAATTGAATACACAATGAAACTCTAGAACCTGTTAGGGACTTACGAAAGCATCTTAAGGGCTATAAAGTTTAGATTAGTAGTCCAGATAGGAACTTAACGTGCGACAGTACATGAGATATGAACGTCTAAGCTATACCCGAATGGAAATAAAACGTAGGAAACTTAAGAAGTAAGAGGCTCCGAACAGGTAATACACAAGAAGCATTCTAAAGAATTTACAGTCAGGGTATCCTGCTTCTTTAAATTATAGAATCGATACCTATACCCGGACGTTTACGCTTGGGGTAGGAGAGGAAATTCTGAGGGGAAGTCCAAACCCCAGACAATAATAATAATCCTCTCTCTCTCATAACTACGCATTTAAAAAACCCAAAGCATAAGAAGTAGTCCAGTATACTGAAATTGCAAATTTCCCCATGACTAAAGGAGACTTTCCACAGAGCCAAATCTTTGAAGGAAGGACACTGTTTACAAAGAATCCGTAAGAAATAACAAATACTAGATTGACCAAAATCCCTCTCGACTTTTCTTACTCATCATCAAACAACGATGAGAGTATCGTAACTTACCATGAATATGGGTAGCTCCTACATATATCACCAGGGGAAAACCTCCAGAGTGCCAACTACCATCGTAGAGGAGAAATGCGTAAGGAAGAAACAAAACCCTAAACTCTAGGTGGGAGAACCCCAATGGAGAAATAACCATTACTACACAGACTGATAGTAGGAGTAAGAAGGATCTATCTGACCATGTGACATAACATAGGTGGCATAAGTGTATTGGATACAGGGTGAGTGGTGGCCTTGGAATGTGAACTCGCAGGGCCTCCATTAATAGACTAGACAGAGGGTTATTAAGTCCGACTGACAGAAAAAATCTCAGACTTCTTGTTGATTTAATGCACTATCACGATTCGCTCATTGTTTAGTTAAGATGATTTAGTTCGTTAGCCCTTCAGTTGGACTACGGGGAGGTCAGTTAGGAATAGAGTGAGTCAAAAGTTAGGTACCTTTAAATTCTTACAAGATACGACCCTTAACGCTTGAGTTTATCCTTTTATGAAAGTAAATTGTTTCATATTCAAGTAAGGGACCATACATAGGGGTGAGGGTTAAATTGTTTATAGGACTAAAAGTCCTCTATATGCCATAAATGTATAGATATAATTGTATTGTGTCTATTAGTAAGATGGAAGGTGATGCCAAAGTTAGTTATTAAATAGGAGAAGGAGGTTCATAGTAGTTCAATTGTTGTTAATAACTTCATTGTTTGAAGACTATGAGAAGTAATGTTTCCCAAACATACTAATAATTTATTTATTTTTTATTTTGGGTAAATTAGGCTACATTACATATGGTATCAGAGAAAAAAGTTATAGCACTGGGCCTGAACAGGGCCACATTAGTTGTGTGACATCCCCCAAAAATAAAATATTTTTTATGTGCTGGAAATTTATTTCCGTTTTTGGCAAATTCGAATCTAGAATGTTTTTTCCATTTATGGAAATTATGAATTTCGAATTTAATAATTGTATTTAATTATTGTGACTGTTGGACATAGATCTGTTTGGACTCAACTAACTATTTGACTATGATACTTGTATCACAACAAAATATTTATATTAATTGCAGGAGGACAAATGGAACAACCATTTTAAAATTAGCTGACCATGACTCCATGAGTGGGGAACATGTTGGTACTGCCTCTAGGCTAATTATGAGAAGTGGAAAATTAGATATTTGGCCACTGGAAGCCCCTAAAAATAAGGGATTAAGAGAGTTGCTAAAATCCCCAAAGAAGGGAAAAAGACCCGGGCAAAAATTGATAAATAGCATATGGCAGGACGCTGCCAAGTATGTTGGGGAAAATATTGTTGAGCTCTCTTGCTGTTATGAGCACTGTTGAGTAAGTGTGAGGCAAGAGGAGCCTGCTGAAACAGATTTGTCTTGCTATTATGAACACTGTTGAGTAAGTCTGAGGAAAGAGGATAACTGTTGGAATTGAATGACATTGTCGAGGAGGAGTTTCCAAGTTCACCCTCATGGATTCATGGTCAGGCTAGGGGGTGAATCGGGCAAGTGATTTTGGCTTCCCTGTTCTACAGTTGGGAGGAACGTGGTTGTTCCCTTTGTCATCCCATGGATTTGATTCAGATATGTTGATCTACCTCTCTCTATTATGAATGGCTATGTTTTATCCGATGTCATGTATCTATTAAATCCGAACTGGAATAGTTTCCATTCTCTGTTTGAATGATTTGATATTTGATGCATTATATTTAATTAGATCAGAACTGTAACGTTGTCCACTTTCTGTTTGAATGTTTTTAACGATGTCATATTAAATCTGAACTGGAGTAATTTCCATTCTTTGTCTGAATGATTATTCTGATGCATTGGACTTGATTAAAATGAAACTATAACGATTCCCATTGTTTGTTCGTTATGAGGAATATATGTGATGGAAATCCATATATATATATATATATATAGTTCTAATACGTCTTCTGGAATATCCACACCTATCTACTGAATTACAGTTATTTGTTGTGGAAGGTGAAAACCTTTCGTAGTTATAATCTATCTGTCGTCGCGAAGTTCGTTATAGACATCCAGACTCTAGAAAATTGTTCCTCCTGTGAGTAAAATGCTAGATGGATGCACCTATAATTTATATTTCTATAAGTAAGTAAGGAAAGGAGGGAATTAACATCAATAGGGAATGTCCTCTCTATGGTTAAAACCCCAGGAAACCAAACTCAGATCCCTCAGAACCTCAATTATAATTACCAAACTCTGAGGGAATGATATTCTTATTCCTGTATTTACCTAGATGTACAGATCTAGTACTGTTGACATTTAATGCATTGGTTAGAAGAGTCTCTAAGTGAACATAATAGGAGTTAACGTTTACATAAAATGTTACCCTATTGTACCCCTTTTATAGATTATATGTGTATAAAATTCAGAAGTTAGATTTTTGAAATTCTGATAGGGAAACGGATATTGAATCCTTCTACACCTACTATTTCACAGAACGAAAGCAAGAATACCAGTACAAGGAAAAAATCTTAGAATTATGAAAATAATGTGAATTTCGGCATTCAGGACTTGTTGGTTACATTTATGTGAATCTCCCTTTCTTTTCCAAACCTCGAAACCTTGAATCGCGAAATCCCAAAGTGTTGGTCCCACACCCTTTCACCTTTCGAAATTTGGGAGTTGTTGTGTGTTGTTGTTTGGAATTTGAAACCCTGAAACCCCGAATCCTGAATCTCGAAGTGTTAGTCCCACATCCTTTCACCTTTTCGGAATTCAGGAGTTGTTGTGTGTTGTTGTTTGGCATTTGAAATGCTGAAACCCTGAATCCTAAAATCCCAAAGTGTTAGTCCCACATCCTTTCACCTTTTCAGAATTCGAGAGTGGTTGTGTGTTGTTGTTTGGTTTTTGAAACCTCAAAACCCTGAACCCCGAAATCCCAAAATGTTAGTTCCTTTTTTTTTCGCAATTCATGAACGGTTGTATGTTGGATGTTTGGCTATGAAAACCGTGAAACCTTGATCCCCGAAATCCCAAAATGCGGGTCTCACCATTCCTTTTTCACATTTCGGAAGTTTGTTTATATTAATGTTGAACACTAGACCTCGCGAAGTTCCGAACCCCGAAATCCTGAAAAAGCGGGACCCAATTTTCCTTTTTCACATTTCAGAGGTTTGTATATGTTATTGTTTGGGGCACTTGCACTCGCAAAATCCCAAACTCCGAAATCCTGAAGTGCTAGTCACTTTTCACAATTTTGGGAGTTGTTGTGTGTTGTTGTTTGTCTTCTGTACTCGCAAAATCCTGAACTCCAAAATCCCGAAGTGCTAGTCACTTTTTGCAATTTTGGGAGTTGTCATTTGTTGTTGTTTAGCTTCTGTACTTGCGAAATCCCAAACTCCGAAATCCCAAACTCCGAAATCCCGAAGTGCTAGTCACTTTTCGCAATTTTGGGAGTTGTCGTGTGTTGTTGTTTGGCTTCTGTACTTATGAAATCTTGAACTTCGAAATCCTAAAGTGCTAGTCACTTTTTGCAATTTAGGGAGTTGTTGTGTGTGATGTTTGGCGTCTTTACTCATGAAATCCTGAACCCCAAAACCCAAAGGGCTGGGTCCATAGTCTTCCCGCTCTTTTTTCATTTTCAACAAAAATAGTGTGGCCCTTTGTTTTGTTTTGTGTGTGTCTGGCATTGAAAAATCGTCGAAACCCGATTATTTGTTGTTTTTCCACAAACTATAGGAGCATAGCAGGAAACGTTGGCAAATCTTCCTTCTGATTAGAGGTATGGAAGTAACAGACCTGTTTTATAAGTCGCTTGCATGGTTAATTTTGTACTGGTGTTATAGACATCAACGGATAAGAAAATAATGATAAAATTTACAAGACTTTAAATAAACTTAGAAGTCAGGAGTACAAACTTATTGTATCATCGAGTAGGAAGCTTTAAGTTGCATAGTAAATACATTCAATGGCAGTAATGTCTCTACTAAACTTTCAGTCTCAAACTTTATAACAGAAGACTTAATTGCTTGAATCTCGAAACCATGCAGGGATAATTGTACAAAAAAAAAATTGACAGTTTTTGAGGTACATTACATATGGTATCAGAGAAAAAGTTACAACACTAGGCCTGAACAGGGCCACATTAATTTCTTAGTATATATTATGATTTATAAAAAACTAATAAATCTTGTGGATTACAAACAGAAAGCTTTTATGTTTTGTGTTGAATAATGACAACTCGAGAAGGTGCAGAAATCAGGGTGGAAGAGAATCTGCAACAAGGACCTCCTAGATATCCAATATAGAACAGTGATGGAAGCTCGCCCATGGAGGTGTTGGAAACAATGAGGAACCTTATTGTTGAACTACAAGTTTTCAAGGTCGACAATGAAAATTTGAAGAAGGCACAGCAAGAACAACAAGAGATAAACGAAGTCCTGCTACATAGTATAGTAACCAAGAAAAACCCAAAAGATGATAACCATGAGGAGGAGGTCATAAAAAGGGCCTCCAAGAATTCTGGTGTGAAAACAAAGAAGGGAGACAGTTCTTCTAAAGGGACACCTTTAGCTGAAGACAAAACCATACCAGACAAAAAAGGAAAACAAACAGACCACCTTGAAGGAGAATTTAAAAAGATTAAACCAACTACTTTTGATGGAGAATCCAGGATAGGAGAAGAAGTCGAGGCATGGTTGTTGGACATAAAAAAATACTTCCAAATCTACAACTATTCCAGTAACACGAAGGTCAGAATGACTATCTGCAATTTGAAGGGGAAGGCCAACATTTGGTGGCAGGACCTGAAATTGGCCAAGGGCCTAAAGGAGAAACAGTTGGAATGGTCTGACTTCAAGAAGTATTTCAAGAAACAATACCTTTCTGAAAGATATTATGAAAGGAGGACGAATGAATTTTATGAGTTACGACTCAGAAAAATGACTATGGAGGACCTTATAAATAAATTTATGTAACTACTAAGGTTCATACCATACATCCGAGAGGATAAGGTAAAAATACAACGATTCTTAAGTTGTTTACCACAATCCTACAGGGACATAATTGAGTTTGACAACCCCAAATCCTTGAGTGAGGTATTCAGGAAAGAACGAATGTGCTATGACCAGTATAAACATCGGGTAGAGTTTCCCAAGACCTGGAAGGATAAGAAGCAAGATGGAATAAACCAACGGAAGAAGGGATACCAACCAACTCCTTATCGAAATGTAGCAAAAAGTTTCCCAAGGAAGGATTTTCACTCCAATCATTTGAATACGCAAGGTAGCGGTAAACCGGAAAACCTGGCAATGAAGAAATTTGGGGAAAACTCATGCAAGCCATTAAAGTGTTGGGAGTGTGGAGAGCCTCATCTAAGGAGGAACGATCCACATTTAATTACAACAAACATAACTTCTATTCACAATTTACAGGAAGCCTCGACAGTGGGAGAGATGGGCAGAAGTTTGCATCGGATAAATGCATCCATAGATGGTTGACAAGCTGACCACCAATCCTCGGTGGTAGAGATCAAAGGTAAAATCCATGACACTCGCATTTCTTTTTTAATTGACCCTAGAGCTACGTTAAGTTATATTACTCCCGATGTAGTAGAGTCGAATAAACTAAAGAAACAAAAGCATGCAAAACTTGGCTTGTACAACTAGCAACAGGTACTAAAATAAAAGTAGTTAATTTTATTTCTGATCTGGAGTTCAGCTTAGATGGTCAAAAGATAAGGACCAATATGAACATCCTACCACTAGGATCTTATGATATGATTATCAGGATGGATTGGTTGGAACAACACAAAGCAGTACTAGACTGTTATGCAAAGATACTTAGCTATAAAGATAATTTTCGCATTATTAGAACAACCCAAGGTATACCAAAACCTATGTCAGTCAGACAAGTTTCAACGATGCAATTCAAGAAATGTATTAGAAAGGGATGTCAAGTTTACGCCATCCAAGTGATGAATATATTAGAAACAGAAGATACGCCCAAGTTAGGAGACTTTGCTATCCTACGGGAATTGAGAGACATGTTTGTTGATGAGATACCAGAATTACCTCCTAGGAGAGAAATAGATTTCTCTATAGACTTACTACCCATATCATCCCCTATCTCAAAAGAACCCTACTGAATGAGTCTACTAGAACTGACAGAATTAAAAATACAATTACAGGAATTGTTGGACAAGGAATATATCAGACCAAGTGTCTCGCCATGGGGAGCACCAGTCCTCTTTGTGAAAAAGAAAGACGATACTCTAAGACTATGTATCGATTATAGACAACTTAAAAAAGTGACCATTAAGAACAAATACCCCTTACCACGGATAAATGATCTGTTTGATCAAGTTGGTGGGGCCAAGATCTTCTCAAAATTGGATTTACGATCCAGTTATCATCAAGTTAGGATAAAGGACCAGGACATAAACAAAACAACTTTTCGAACAAGATACAGACACTACGGGTATGTAGTCATACCTTTCGGACTCACTAATGCACCAGCCACATTTTATGTGCTTGATGAACAACATTTTCAGCTAGTACTTAGACAAGTTCGTAGTAGTATTTATCGACGATATTCTGGTCTATTCTAAAACGAAGGAGGAACATGATGAACACTTACGAATAGTTATGAAAACACTAAGGAAACACAAACTATACACAAAATTCGACAAATGTGATTTTTATAAAAAAGAAATACAATATTTAGGACATGTCATTTCCTCGGAAGGTATTGTCGTGGACCTAGAAAAGATAAAAGCCATTATGGAATGGCCAGTGACTAAGGATGTGGCAGATATCCGGTCATTCATGGGATTCACCGTATATTATCGTAGATTTATAGAAGGTTTCTCCAAGATAGCCTACCCTATCACGTCATTACAAAATAAAGGGACCAAGTTTAATTGGTTGCAAAAGTGTCAAGACAGTTTTAACAAGCTAAAAGAACTATTGACATCAACGCCCATCTTGAAGGTAGCAGACCCGGATAAAGGTTTCACAGTATGCGTTGATGCAAGTAAAGAGGAACTAGGTGGTGTTCTAACTCAGGAAGGTCACGTGATTTGTTATGAGTCCCATAAATTAAAGGAAGACGAGCGAAATTATGTCACTCATGAATTAGAATTGGCAGTATTAATACATGCCTTAAAAATGTGGCAACACTATATAATGGGTAGAAAATTCTTACTATTGACCGATAATAGCAGGGTGAAATATCTATTTAACCAACCAGACCTTAATGCAAGACAAGCAAGGTGGCTAGCCTTCCTGAGTGAATTCGACTTTGAGGTCAGACATATCAAGGGTAAGGAAAATAAAGTAGCAGATGCTTTAAGCTGCAGAATCCATGGGTTATTTAAGATAAATATCAACAAGGTAGAAAGTGATCTGGAATAAAGAATAAGAACGCCAAGTGTTAATGATGGAAATTACACTAATATGATGGCAAAATTTCAAAATAGCATCGCAAACCCAGATAAACCAGATATAAGTATCAACAAGAAAGGACTTTTAAGATTTAAAAACAGATTGTACATACCAGATTCAACAGAGTTAAAATTAACTATTTTAGACGAAGTGCATAAGAAACCGTATTCTGGCCACCCAGGTTACTAGAAGTCAATAATAACACTCATAAAACTATTTTACTGGCCTAACATGAAGGGTGAAAAAATAGAATACTTGGCTAGGTGCCAAGATTGTCAACAGGTTAAGGCTGAACACCAACATCCAACTGGCCTATTACAGCCACTACCAGTACTAGAATGGAAATGGGAGACCATATCACTGGACTTTATAACAAGTTTGCCAAAAACTTAGAAACATAATGATTCAATCGTGGTTGTAATCGATAAACTCAGTAAGTATGCACACTTTATTCCTGTAAAGTCTACTTTTAAAGCTATTAATATTGCTGAAATATTCATGAAAGAAATTTTTAGACTGGATGGTATTCCTAAAATGGTGATTTTAGATAGAGACGTAAAATTCACATCCTCTTTTTGGAAGGAATTGTTTGCAGGACTAAATACTAATATGAATTTCAGTACGAGTTATCATCCAAAAACGGATGGATAGACCGAAAGGACACATCAAATCATAGAGGATATGCTCCGCATGTATGTAAGAACAAATCCGAACAAGTGGGAAGACTACCTACACTTGGTAGAATTTGCATATAACAATGGGTACCAAACTTCGGCTAAGTTGAGCCCTTTCGAAATACTGTACGACATAAAGTGTACAACTCCAATTAGGTAGGATAACCCGGCTGACAGACTCATGGTTGGACCATAGATGCTCCAAGAAATGGAGAACATGGTAAGGAAGGTACAATAGAACTTGAAAGAAGCACACGACAGACAGAAGAGTTATGCGGATCAGAAAAGAAGACACATGGAATTTCAAGTGGGAGACCATCTTTACCTGAAGGTCAAAGCCTGAAAAAGCTCACTGAAGTTAGGGAACTATGCCAAGCTGGCAGCCAGGTTTTGTGGGCCCTTCGAGATTCTAGCTCGAATTGGATCCATGGAATATCAACTTGCACTTCCAGCTAACATAAGAATTCATAATGTATTTCATGTTTCTTTGTTGAAAATGTATATTCATGAGCCTACTCATATGATTGATTGGAACTTGGTGCAGGTGGAACCCGAAGGCGAGTTCCAGGTGGAACCCCTGTGCATTCTGGACCGGAGAGAAATAACACTTTGGAATAGAGTCATCGCTCAAGTAAAGGTGCAATGGAAGCACTTTAGTCCTGAGGAGGCCACTTGGGAATTGGAAGGAGATTTGCAGAAATCTCATCCAATCCTATTCCAGGAAAGGAATGAACACTGAGGACAGTGTTTTACTGAAGGGGGAAAGGATGTGACATCCCCCAAAAATAAAATATTTTTTATGTGCTGGAAATTTATTTCCGTTTTTGGCAAATTCCAATCTAGAAAATTTTTGCCATTTATGGCAATTCTGAATTTCGAATTTAATAATTGTATTTAATTATTGTGATTGTTGTGTAGAGATATGTTTGGACTCAACTAACTATTTTATTATGACACTTGTATCAGAACAAAATATTTATATTAATTGCAGGAGGACAAATGGAGCAACCATGTTAAAATTAGTTGACCATGACTCCATGAGTGGGGAACTTGTTGGTACTGCGTCTAGGCTGATTATGAGAAGTGGAAAATCAGATATTCGGCCATTGGAAGCCCCTAAAAATCAGGGATTAAGAGAGATATGAAAATCCCCAAAGGAGGGAAAAAGACCTGGGCAAAAATTGATAAATAGCATATGCGAGGAGGCAGGACACTGCCAAGTATGTTGGGGAAAAGATTGTTGAGCTCTCTTGTTGTTATGAGCATTGTTGAGTAAGTGTGAGGCAAGAGGATCTTGCTGAAATAAATTTTTCTTGCTGTTATGAGCACTGTTGAGTAAGTGTGAGGCAAGAGGATAACTGTTGGAATTGAAGGACATTGTTGAGGAGGCGTTTCCAAGTTCTCCCTCATGGATTCATGGTCAGGCTAGGGGCTGAATCGGGCAAGTGATTTTGGCTTCCCTATTCTACGATTGGGAGGAACATGGTTGTTCCCTTTGTCATCCCTCGAATTTGATTAAGATATGTTGATCTATCCCTCTCTATTATGAATGGCTATGTTTTATCCGATGTCATGTATCTATTAAATCTGAACTGGAATAGTTTCCATTCTCTGTTTGAATGATTTGATATCTGATGCATTATATTTAATTAGATCGAAACTGTAACCATGTCCATTTTTTGTTCGAATGTTTTTAACAATGTCATATTAAATCCGAACTGGAATAATTTCCATCCTTTGTCTAAATGATTTTTCTGATGTGTTGTACTTGATTAAAACGAAATTGTAACAATTCCAATTTTTTGTTCGTTATGAGGAATATATGTGATGGAAATCCATATATATACAGTTGTAATACGTCTACTGGAATATCCACACCAATCTGTTGAATTACAATTATTTTTTGTGGAAGATGAAGACCTTTCGTAGTTATAATCTATCTGTCGTTGCGAAGTTCATAATAAACATCTAGACTCTAGAAAATGGTTCCTCCGATGAGTAAAATGCTAGATGGATGCACCTGTAATTTATATTTCTATAAGTAAGTAAGGAAAGGAGGGAATTAACATCAATAGGTCAGGTCCTCTCTAAGATTAAAACCCCAGGAAACCAAACTCAGATCCCTCAGAACCTCAATTATAATTACCAAACTCCGAGGGAATGATATTCTTATTCCTGTATTTACCTAGATGTACAGATCTAGTATTGTTGACGTTTAATGCATTGGTGAGAAGAGGCTCTAAGTGAACATAATGGGAGTTACCTTTTACAGAAATTGTTACCCTATTGTACCCCTTTTATAGATTATATGCGTATAAAATTCAGAAGTTAGATTTTTGGAATTCTGATAGGTAAATGAATATTGAATCCTTCTACACCTTCTGTTTCATAGAACGAAAGTAATAATACCAGTACAAGGAAAAAATCTTACAATTATGAAAATAATGTGAATTTCGGCATTCGAGACTTGTTGGTTACATTTATGCGAAGTTCCCTTGCTTTTCCAAACCCCAAAACCCCAAATTCGGGATTTGTTGTGTGTTTTTGTTTGGCATTTGAAACCCCAAAACCCCGAATCTCGAAATCCCGAAGTGTTAGTTCCACATCCTTTCACCTTTTCGGAATTTAGAAGTTGTTGTGTGTTGTTGTTTGGAATTTGAAACCCTGAAACCCAGAATCCCAAAATCCCGAAGTGTTAGTCCCACATCCTTTAACCTTTTCGGAATTCAGGAGTGGTTGTGTGTTGTTGTTTGGTTTTTGAAACCCCGAACCCCAAAATCCCGAAATGTTGTTTCCTTTTTTTTTGCAATTCGAGAATGGTTGTATGTTGGATGTTTGTCTATGAAAACCATGAAACCCCGAACCCTGAAATCCCGAAATGAGGGTCTCACCTTTCCTTTTTCGCATTTCGGAAGTTTGTTTATATTATTGTTGAACACTGGAACTTGCGAAGTTTCGAACCCCAAAATCCTGAAAAAGCGAGAGTTACTTTTCCTTTTTCGCATTTCGAAGGTTTGTATATGTTGTTGTTTGGGGAACTTGCACTCGCGAAATCCTGAACTCCAAAATCCCAAAGTGCTAGTCACTTTTCGCAATTTCGGGAGTTGTCATGTGTTGTTGTTTGTCTTCTGTACTCGCGAAATCACAAACTCCAAAATCTCGAAGTGCTAGTCACTTTTCACAATTTCGAGAGTTGTCATGTGTTGTTGTTTGGCTTCTGTACTCGCAAAATCCCAAACTCTGAAATCCCGAAGTGCTAGTCACTTTTCACAATTTTGGGAGTTGTCATGTGTTGTTGTTTGGCTTCTGTACTCACGAAATCTCGAACTCTGAAACCCCGAAGTGCTAGTTACTTTTCACAATTTCAGGAGTTGTTGTGTGTGATGTTTGGAATCTATACTCATGAAATCCTGAACCTCGAAACCCCAAAGGGATGGGTCCACAGTCTTCCTGCCTTTTTTTCATTTTCGGCAAAAATAGCATGGCCCTTTGTTTTGTTTTGTGTGTGTGTGGCATTGAAAAATCGTCGAAACTCGATTATTTGTTGTTTTTTCACAAACTGTAGGAGCATAGCAAGAAATGTTGGCGAATCTTCCTTCCGATTAGAGGTATGGAAGTAACAGACCTATTTTATAAGTCGCTTGCAAGGTTAAGTATGTACTGGTGTTATAGACAACAACAGATAAGAAAATAATGATAAAATTTACAAGACTTTAAATAAACTTGAAAGTGAGGAGTACACACTTATTGTATCGTCGAGTAGGAAGCTTTAAGTTGCATAATAAATATGGTCAACGACAGTAAGGTCTCTAATAAACTTTCAGACTCAAACTTTATAATAGAAGACTTAATTGCTTGAATCTCGAAACCATGCAAGGATAATTGTACAAACAAAAAAAATAATTTTTTTTTATAGTTTTTAAGGTACATTACAAGTTTCTTAGTATATATTTCGATTTATGTAAAACTAATAAATATTATGATTACAAACATAAAGCCATTTCTATTTTTTGTTAATTATGGCAGCTTAGGAGGGTGCAGAAATCAGGATGGAAGGAAATCCGTAGCAAGGACCTCCTGGAGATCCAAGATAGAACAGTGATGGAATCTCACCCATAGAGGTGTTGGAAACAATGAGAAATCTTATTATTGAACTGCAGATTTTCAAAGTCGACAATGAAAAATTGAAGAAAGCACAACAGGAACAACAAGAGATAAATGAAGTCTTGCTGCGAAGTATAGTGACCAAGAAAATCCCAAAAGATGATAACCATGACAAAGAGGTTAGGAAAAGGGCCTCCAAGAACTCTGGGCTGGAAACAAAAAAAGGAGATAGTTCGTCTGAAGGAACACCTTCAACTGAAGACAAAACTAAACCAGACAAAAAAAGAAAACAAATAAACTACCTTGAAGGAGAATTTAAAAATATTAAACCAACTACCTTTGATGGAGAATCCAAGACACAAGAAGAAGTTGAGGCATGGTTGTTGGACATCAAAAAATACTTCCAGATCTATAACTATTCCAACAACATGAAGTTCAGAATGGCCATCTACAAACTGAAGGGAAAAACCAACATTTGGTGGCATGACCTGAAATTGGCCAAGGGCCTAAAGGAGAAACAGTTGGAATGGTCCGACTTTAAGAAGTATTTTAATAAACAATACCTTTATGAAAGCTATTATGAAAGGAAGACGAAAGCATTTTACGAGTTACGACTCGGACAGATGATGATGGAGGACCTTATAAATAAATTTATGGAACTACTAAGGTTCGTACTGTACATCCAGGAGGATAAGGTAAAAATCTAGTGATTCTTAAGCTATTTACCATAGTCCTACAGGGACAAAATTGAGTTTGACAACACCAAATCCTTGAGTGAGGTATTCAACAAAGAACGAATGTGCTATGACTAGTATAAACAACGAGTAGAGTTTCCCAAGGCCTGGAAGGATAAGAAGCAACATCGAATGAACCAGCGGAAGAAGGGATACTAGCCAACTCCTTATCAGAATGTAGCAAAACGTTTCCCAAGGAAGGATTTCCACTCCAATCATTCGAATGCGCAAGGTAGCGGTAAACCAGTAAACCTAGGAACGAGGAAGTTTGGGGACAACTCTTATGAGCCATTAAAGTGTTGGGAGTGTGGAGAGCCTCATCTAAGGAGGAACTATCCACGTTTAATTTCAGCAAATAGAACTGTTGTTCACAATTTGCAAGAAGCCTCGACAGTGGGAGACATGGGCAAAAGCCTACATCAGATAAATGCAGCCATAGATGGTTGACAAGATGACCACCAGTCCTTGGTGGTAGAAATCGAAGGTAAAATCAATAACACTCGAATTTCTATTTTAATTGACCCTAGATTTACATTAAGTTATATTACTCCTGAAGTGGTAGAGTCAAATAAACTTAAGAAACTGAAGCACGCAAAATCATGGCTTGTACAATTAGCAACCGGTACTAAAAGGAAAGTAGTTAACTTTGTTTCGGATTTTGAGTTCAGCTTAGATGGTCAATATATAAGAACAAATCTGAATATCCTACCACTAAGGTCTTATGATATGATTATCAGGATGGATTGGTGGGAACAACACAAAGCAGTACTAGATTGTTATACAAAGACACTTAGCTATAAAGATGATTTTGGCACTGTTAGAATATCCGAAGGCATACCAAAACCTGTATTAGTCAAACAAGTTTCAGTGATGTAACTCAAGAAATGTATTAGAAAGGGATGTCAAGTTTATGCCATCCAAGTGACGAATCTATTAGAAAAATAAGATAAGCCAAAGTTAGAAGACTTTTCTGTCCTACGTTAATTTAGATACATGTTTGTGGATGAGATACCAGAATTACCTCCTGGAAGGGAAACAGACTTCTCCATAGACCTACTACTCGGTTCAGCCCTTATCTCAAAAACACCTTATCGAATGAGTCTACTAGAACTGACAGAATTAAAGATACAATTACAGGAATTGTTGGACAAAGAGTATATCAGACCGAGTGTCTCACCTTGGGGGGCACCAGTCCTCTTTGTGAAAAAGAAAGAAGGTACTCTAAGACTATGTATCGATTATAGAGAAATGAACAAATTGACTATTAAGAACAAATACCCCTTACCAAGGATAAATGATCTGTTCGATCAAGTAGGTGGGGCCAATATCTTTTCAAAGTTGGATTTATGATCCGGTTATCATCAAGTTAGGATAAAAGATGAGGACATAAACAAAACAACTTTTCGAACAAGATATGGAAACTATGAGTTCGTAGTCATACCTTTTGAACTCACTAACGCACCAACCACGTTTATGTGCCCGATGAACAATATTTTCAATCAATACTTAGACAAGTTCGTTGTAGTATTGATCGACGATATTCTGGTCTATTCAAAAATGGAGGAGGAATATGATGAACACTTAAGAATAGTTCTGCAAACATTAAGGAAACACAAACTATATGCAAAATTCGACAAATGTGACTTTTATAAAAAAGAAATACAATATTTAGGACATGTCATTTCCTCAGAAGGTATTGTCGTAGACCCGGAAAGGATAAAAGCCATTATAGAATGGCTAGTACCTAAGGATGTGACAAATATCTGGTCATTCATGGGAATCACAGGATATTATCGTAGATTTATAGAAGGGTTTTCCAAGATAGACTACCCTATCACGTCATTAAAAAATAAAGGGACCAAGTTTAACTACTTGCACAAGTGTCAAGACAGTTTTAACAAGCTGAAAGAATTATTGACATCGACGCCCATTTTGAAGGTAGCAGACCCAGATAAAGACTTCACAGTTTGTGTTGATGCAAGTAAAGAGGGACTGGGTGGTGTCCTAACTCAGGAAGGGTACGTGATTTGTTACGAGTCCTGGAAATTAAAATAACTCAAGAGAAACTATGCCACTCATGACTTAGAATTGGCAGCAGTAATACATGCCTTAAAAATGTGGCGACACTATATAATGGGCAGAAAATTCCTACTATTGATGGATAATAGTGGGGTAAAATATTTTTTTAACCAACCAGATATTAATGCAAGACAACCAAGGTGGCTAGCCTTCTTGAGAGAATTTGAATTCGAGGTCAGACACATCAAGGGTAAGGAAAATAAAGTAGCAAACGCTTTAAGCGGAAGAGTCCATGGGTTATTTGAGATAAATATCAGTAGGGTAGAAAGTGATCTGGAACAAAGAATAAGGACGACAGGTATTAATGATGGAAATTACACTAGGATGATGGCATAATTTCAAAATAGTATCACAAACTTAGATAAACCGGATCTAAGTATCGACAAGAAGGGACTATTACGATTTACAAACAAACTTTACATACCAGATTCAACAAAGTTAAAATTAACTGTTTTAGACGAAGTGCATAAGAAACCGTATTCTAGCCATCCAGGTTACCATAAAACAATAAAAACACTCAGAAAACTATTTTACTGGCCTAGTATGAAGGGAAAAACAACAGAGTACTTATCTAGGTGCCAATATTGTCAGTAGGTTAAGCCCGGACACCAACATCTAGCATGCCTATTACAACCATTACCGGTACCAGAATGGAAATGGGAGACTATATCACTGGACTTTATAATAGGTTTTCCTAAAACTTAGAAACAGAATGAATCTATCATGGTTGTAATCGATAAACTTAGTAAGTTTGCACACTCTATTCCTGTAAAGTCTACTTTTAAAGCTATAAACATTGTTGAAATATTTATGAAAGAAATTTTTAGACTGCATGGTATTCCTAAAATGGTGATTTCAGATAGAGACGTAAAATTTACATCTGCTTTTTGGAAGGAATTGTTTGCAGGACTAAACACTAACTTGAACTTCAGTACGAGATATCATCCACAAATGGATGGAAAGACCGAAAGGAAAAACCACATCATAGAGGATATGCTTTTCATGTACGTAAGGACAAAACCGAGCAAGTGGGAAGACTACCTGCACTTGTTAGAATTTGCATATAACAATGGGTACCAAACTTTGGCTAAGTTGAGCCCTTTCGTAATACTGTATGGCATAAAGTGTACAACTCCAATTAGTTGGGATAACCTAGCTGACAGAATCATGGTTGGACCAAAAATTCTCCAAGAAATGGAGAACATGGTAAGAAAGGTACAACAGAACTTGAAAGAAGCACAGGACAGACAGAAGAGCTATACAGATTAGAAAAGAAGACACTTGGAATTTCAAGTGGAAGACAATGTTTATTTGAAAGTCAAAGCCCGAAAAATCTCGTTGAAGTTAGGGAATTGTGCCAAGTTGGCACCTAGGTTTTGTGGGCCCCTCGAGTTAGTAGCTCGAATTGGACCCGTAGCATATCAACTTGCACTTCCAGCTAATCTAAGAATTCATAATGTATTTCACGTCTCTTTGTTGAAAAAGTATATTCATGACCCTACTCATATGATTGATTGGAACTTGGTACAGGTGGAACCCAAAGGCGAGTTCTAGGTGGAATCCCTGCGCATTCTGGACTGGAGAGAAATAACACTTCAGAACAGAGTTGTCGCTCAGGTAAAGGTGCAATGGAAACACTTTAGTCCTGAGGAGGCCACTTGGGAGTTGGAGGGAGATTTGCAAAAATCACATCCAATCCTGTTCCAGGAAAGGAACGAACATTGAGGACAGTTTTTTACTGAAGGGGGAAAGGATGTGACATCCCCATAAATAAAATATTTTTGAAATTTAAATTTGCTGGAAATTTATTTCGTTTTTAGTAAATTCAAATTTGGAAAAATTTTGCCATTTATGGAAATTCTGAATTTCGAATTTGGTAATTGTAATTAATTATTTTGACTGTTAGGTAGAGACCTGATTTGACCCAACTAACTGTTTGACTATGACACTTGTATGAAAATAGAATGTTTTATATTGATTGCAAGAGGACAAATGGAACAACCATGTTAAATTTAGCTGACCATGACTCCATGAGTGGGGAACATGTTGGAACTACCTATGGGATGATTATTACAAGTGGCAAATCAGTGATTTGGCCATTGGCAGCCCCTGAAAATCAGGTTTTTAGAAAGCTACGAAAATTCCCAAGGGAGGGAAAATACCTAGGCAAATGATAAATAACATATGTGAGGAGGCAGGACGTTGCCAATTATGCTGAGAAAAGAGACTATGGATTTTTCCTTGCTGTTATGAGAACTGCTAAGTAAGTGTGAGGCAAGGGGATAACTGCTGGAATTGTGGACATTGTTGAGGAGGATTCTTCCAAGTTCACCCTCATGGATTCATGGTCAGGCTAGGGGGTGAATTGGGCAAGTAATTTTGGCTACCTATTCTACGGTTGGGAGGAACGTGGTTGTTCCCTTTTCCTTCCCTGCGAGCTGGTTCAGAGATGTTAATCTTTCCTCTCTTTGTTTGAATGATTATATATATATATATATATATATCTGATGTAATGCATTTGGTTATGCTAATGTGAAATATTTTCAGGAATGAAATCTGGTTGTTTTTGTAAAGTTTATAACATATGACAAAATTCTGGAAATGTTTCTAATGTAATTAAATTTCCGGGCAAAATTATCTATGTTTAAATGAATCTGAAACAAATTCTATCTATAGGTGTATGTTTATTCCTGTTATTAAATTTCTAGGCGAAACCATCTATGTATGATTAGATTTGAACAAGTCTGTGTATATATCACCTTTATATTTCTATATATATATATATATATATATATCGTTATATAGATCTAATTGCAGTTGGTACTTTGCGTAGGCTTTATTGATTAAACGAAAATTAAATGACTGTAACAAAAAAATCAATTATACATAAATATGTTGACATAGTATATAGACAAACAATTATTCCAACCAACAATCAACTATGATAATAAGAGAGCTACAAAATAGAAGGAACTATATGGAAATAATTGAATATACCTATACATTTTTCCTCTGACAGAGCACTACCATAGATTATATAGCATCCTCGTTGTACCATTGAAGAATTTTCGGATAATATCATCGTACTTACTACATAAAGTCAATTATGGAAGTATGCGGTTATACCGCAAATATTGTTGCTACAGTTTTAATACTTGGATATATAAACAGTGAAGAAATCAGTCTGTATAGACTTACTGCGTTTAAAACGGAATTCCTTCCAGATCTAGTTCAGACCATATAAAATTATGTTTGTATATATAAGTACAGAACAAAGGTTATCTATACATCATAACCTAATATTAATAATTATATAGAGTCATAGTCCTCACCATTTATCGAAGTAGGCTGAGACAAGTTTGGAATATCAATATAAGCATACAATATTGAACATTCATATAGAGTAACATATCCATACATATAATATCGATATATATGTTCATATCTATACAAAGGTCTGATATTCAGGTTTTCTCCTTTTCGAGGAGTCTGTTTTTGTCCATATATAAATACCCTAAAATAAAGCATAAGTTCCTTTCCTTACATTGCACAATTGTAATTCGGACTGTAAATATAATAGACAATAAAATACAAATCGGAACATAGTGTGAAAGAGTAAAGGGTACATGATTAAAACTAGAAAATCAATGAAATTCGTTTCCATAAGATCCAAGAAGAAAAATCAATACAGAATAACTATCCTTCAAATTATGTTGATATCCTTTTCTAGAATTGTTCATTAAGAGACCAAATTGCTCGACAGAGGTCATTGTCTGTATTGCCCTAAAATCGAATACTCAACATATAGAATTTAACCACATATGAATTTAGTCATATATACATTAATAAGGCAATAATCCCTTATGGCCACTGAAACTTAAAATATAGAGTTACAAGGCCAAGCTATCCCTTGAAAAAACTCTTCTCTTCATGACGCTCACCCTTCTGACTTAAAATTACAACAGAAAAAAGTGAAGAAAAACACCTAGGGTACTCTTTAAGCATAACGAATTAAAACCCGAATACCTTTTGAGCTTTTGACCAGGAGTCTGTGCCCAAATCTATGCACGGTTGAAGTCCCTACAAGGAATTTTTCAAGTTACATTAGTATTGTATAATAAAAACAGAATGGATAGAACCTTTAATAGAATAATGAATGATAGGAAGAGTTTAAAGAAATGTGGTACTCAACTCATGGTGGAAGAACTGGAGTCTCTTCCTCTATCGCATCTGGTCGTATAAACGTCCTAGGACGAGGGGAGGATGGTTCAGGGAATTCTGATGGGTACCCTCGTAAACACATAGACCCATCATTAGATATTGGTTCCCAATCCTTTAAAGAATAAGAATGATAGTTTCAATATTAAATAAAATTAATGCGTCAACCAAAAAATATCTATAAGAACGCTTCAACTTCATAGACCTTCATATGAAACAAGCACAGATGTATCCATGAGTACTGTAACTTTCTATAATTTTGACCCAAAAGAAAATCGAATAGACAATGAAACTCTAGAACCTGGTATGGACTTACGAAAGCATCTTAAGGGCTATAAAATTTTGATTAGTACTCCAGACAGGAACTTAACACGCGACACTACATGAGATACAAATGTCTAAGTTGTACCCGAATGGAAATAAACCACAGGCAACTTAAGAAGTAAGAGGCTCCGAACATGTAATACAGAAGAAGCATTCTAAAGAATTTACAGTCGGGATATCCTTCTTTAAATTATACAATCGGTACCTATACCCAGACGTTTACGCTTGGCGTAGCAGAGGAAATTCCGAGGGGAAGTCCAAACCCCGAACAATAATAATAATCCTCTCTCTCTCATAACTACGTGTTTAAAAAACCCAAAGCATAAGGAGTAGTCTAGTATACTGAAATTGCAAATTTCCCCATGACTAAAGGAGACTTTCCACAGAGCCAATTCTTTGAAGGAAAGACATTGTTTACAAAGAATCCATAAGAAATAACAAATACTGGAATGACCAAAATCCCTCTCGACTTTTCTTACTCATCATTAAACAACGACGAGAGTATCGTAACTTACCATGAAGATGGGTAGCTCCTGCATATCTCACCAGGGGAAAACCTCCAGAGTTTCGACTACCATCGCAGAGGATAAATGTGTAAGGAAGAAACAAAACCCTAAACTCTAGGTGGGAGAACCCCAATGGAGCAATAACCATTACTACATAGACTGATAGTAGGAGTACAAAGGATCTATCCGACCATGTGACATAACAAAGGTGGCATAAGTGTATTGGATATAAGGTGAGTGGTGGCCTCAGAATGCGAACTCGCAGGGCCTCCATTAATAGACTAGACAGAGGGTTATTAAGTCCGACTGATAGAAAAACCCTCAGACTTCTTATCGAGTTAATGCACTATGACGACTCACTCATTGTTCAATTAAGATGATTTAGTTCATTAGCCCTTCAGTTGGACTATGTGGAGGGTCAGTTAGGATTAGAGTGAGTCGAAAGTTAAGTACCTTTAAATGCTTACAAGATGCGACCCTTAACCCTTGAGTTTCTCCTTTTATAAAAGTAAATTTTTTCGTATTCAAGTAAGGGACCATACATAGGCGTGAGGGTTAAATTGTTTATAGGACTAAAAGTCCTCTATATGCCATAAATGTATAGATATAATTGTATTGTGTCTATTAGTAAGATGGAAGGTGATGCCAAAGTCAGTTATTAAATAGGAGAAGGAGGTTCATAGTAGTTCAATTGTCATTAATAACTTCATTGTTTGAAGACTAGGAGAAGTAATGTTTCCCAAACATAATAATAATTTTATTTTTTTATTTTGGGTAAACTGGGGTTCATTACATGTAACATGTTTTTAATCTCCAACACATGGATAAAAGTAATGGTGTTGTTTGACAGTGTCGAAGAGATCGAGTTATAGAGGATGATTATTCTTGACTTTGTCAAGGTTATCAATAGTAAATTACATTGTAAAATATATAAAATAGGAAACATCTTCCAAAGGGTTGGACCCTTAGGTTTGTTGTAAATCTTTTGGGGATGGTGAGGAACCATGCATTGATGGTTGTTCCTTCATATTTTATTATCAATCTACAAGTTAGAAGACATATCAATGCTACAATTTTAAGTAAATAATGATGTTCTCTTTCCTCTATCTTTCATGTATTTCTTTTTTGGTAGTTTGAGGTGAGTATGGGTTAATGTTATGACTACTTTGCCCATGATTTCCTATTATAAATTAAAATTTATCATAGAATGTTGTGACCAAATCATTATACAACATTCTACATATTAGGTGGGTGCAGATGCCATCCTATAGGGAATGTAAGATGGCATCTCTACCTAAACTCCTATGGATAGAGATGACATCCTACAGGCCTGTAGGATGGAACCTCTTCCCACAAGACAATAGGATGCCATCTCTACCCACATGATAATTGGACCTAAATATTAAGATTCATTGGAGAATGATTTGTTAACCAAACTCAGAGGATATCTATTTCCCCAATTAATTGGACTTGATTGTGAACCAAAGGGAGATTGATCTTAATACCTTTTTGAAACACCCAAAATGATTGATTTCTGGTCTAGTTCAAGAACTGACATTTTGAGAAATTACATTACAATAGAGATTCATATGATAACAGATTATAATGAGTGAGACTAGTTATGGAAGGCATGCCTCATCAATGGGTTTTCATGTTTGGTGAGGTTGAACTCATGTACACCTAAATGTCCTTTCTATGGGATTAATTCTTATCTAATTTTCATGTCTTTGTCAAATCCCTGAAGTATATAGAATATTGGGTTGACTTGCAATGGAGAACCGAAACAAGAACATGGAACTAAAATAATGTGCAGGTAGCATGTCTTTAAATGGAACAATTAGGAATGACAAAGATTATTCAACTATGGAGACTAACATTGAAATGTTCTTGAAACTTTTGGCCTAGGTTTTTTGAATGATAGGATGCAAGATTTTTTTTGATATTGGTCTTTCAGGCTTAGCTAGTTGATGATGTAACAATGCTAGGAGAGAAATTAACCTCTTCAGATGTCTGAATTTATCCAAAACATCAAATAAGAAGTAGGGAATACATTTTTTATTTTTTATATTTTAGACAAAAACCTAATTAGAGTTGCAGAGAAGTTGATCAAATTATTCCAAATGAAGTGTTTTATAGGATAGATTTAGATAGTAATGAGTTCAAGTAGGCTAGAAAGGAAAGTAGTATAGACCTAATGTTACCTAATGGCCAAATTTTAAAGTGGAATTAGAGTCTTGATCTGAGAATTCATATTGGGGTCTGATTCATGTGGGAGAATGGGAATAAATGGATCAAAATCTATAATCACAACAAAGAGAACACCTTCTTGTGGAGGTTTGTATGGAAGCTTCCTGAAAAATCTATTCCTTCTTTATTTATAGTGAAGGTTGTTAGTAGAGGTGGGTGGCTAGAGGTTTTTATGAAGGCTTTTTATCGGTGCGCCTTTAAGGTCGATACACATCAGTGCGTACATGAACAATAAAACATCGATCCATCAATATTCAAAAGAACTATCATAATTTATAATAAAAATTACATGCACTAAATAGAGCGCACTAGTTTCATTCAACATTACACACTGGTGCACCTAACTTTCATCATGCACACCACAATATGGTAAATAAAAAAAATTACCAAATTGATTTTCATTATTACAATGCATCATGTGCTTCCCAACTCTCAACAAAGCACTGATGCTCACCGTACTTGCAACGACGCCCTATTTTTGGTGCTCTACACTGACTTGGATTGCTCCATTGGTAGATTCCACACATTTCCAAATTTTAGAAATTACCACAAATTTTCATTTCATTTAAAGGATGAAACCATCCCTCCCCAAGACATAAGGGGTTAGGTAAATTGTTTATTACCTTCCTGCTTGCATTTTCATCTAATCAAAATTTGAATTTATCTTGAAATTTGACATTTTTTTGAATTTTTCTTTCCAATTCCACACAGTGCACCTAAACACTTTGGATCACCCTGAAGCGGTGCATATTGTGTTAAATTCATATTGAGAATTTCCATTAGTGTGTCTCATATCTATTTATGCACCCGTGTTATTCAAGAAATAGACCCACGATAAATTATAAAAACAAAGTGGTGCATCCTTCAGAATGTCCCCCAATCGATGCATAATTGGGTTTGATTCGCTCCATTACATTTCATTTAATTAACCAAATCTCTAACTTAACGATTTATAAAATTTAAGATAGTGGTGAAACCATTTTAACCAAACACACTGGTACTATGTACATAACTGCACCAGGACATATATTTCCCAACTTGACATAACGGGGCATCTCATTGGATGCCTTGTTCCCAGTGCCATATCCATTAAAACACATCATGGGAAAAGCATTGGTGATCCACTATCATGGTGGCACTGGTTCGTTAATAGTAACACATCACATCGCTTTAGATGTGACAATGAAATTTAACCTAGTGGTAACCATCAATCCAACAAATTCCCCAATGTTGTAAAGACAATGATATAGGGGAGTATTTTTAATAATCAATCAGAGTGGTGTGAATTATTAGATGCATCGATGCAATCTATGGAAGTGAGAAAATAAGCGTGGCACATCGGTGCATAGAATCTAAACTCACACATCACGACATGTTTTGAAAAGTAGACATCGCAGTGCTCCTTTATTGTCGATACACACCAGTGCATCAATTTTAAAAAGAAAAAACATACTTTATTGTGACATCCCCAAAAATAAAATATTTTTTTTATTATTTTAAAATTTGCTGGAAATTTATTTCCGTTTTTGGCAAATTCGAATTTGGATTTTTTTTTCCATTTATGGAAATTCTGAATTTCAAATTTAATAATTGTAATTAACTATTGTGACTGTTGGGAAGAGATCTAATCTAACTCAACTAACTATTTGACTATGACACTTGTATAATAACAGAATATTTATATTAAATGCAGGAGGACAAATGGAACAACCATGTTAAAATCAGCTAACCATGACTCCATGAGTGGGGAACATGTTGGAACTGCCTCTAGGCTGATTATTACAAGTGGAAAATCATATATTTGGCCATTGGAAGCCCCCGAAAATCAGGGATTAAGAAATTTGCGAAAATCCTCAAAGGAAGAAAAAAGACCTAGAAAAAACTTGATAAATAGCATATGCGAGGAGGTAGGACGTTGCCAAGTATGCTGGGAAAGGATTGTGAGTTCTCTTGTTTTTATGAGCACTGTCAATAAAGTGTGAGGCAAGGGAATAACTGCTGAAAAATTTGGAATGTTACTGAGGAGTCTCCAAGTTCGCCCTCATGGATTCATGGTCAGGCTAGGGGGTGAATTGGGCAAGTAGTTTTGGCTGCCTTGTTCTACGGTTGGGAGGAACGTGGTTGTTCCCTTTGTCATCCCATGGATTTGATTAAGATATGTTGATATACCCCTCTCTATTATGGATGGCTATGTTACATCCGATGTCATATATCTATTAAATCCGAACTGGAATAATTTATATTCTCTGTTTTGAATGATTTGATATCTGATGCATTGTATTTGATTAAAATGAAACTGTAACGTTTCCCATTTTTCTGTTCGTTGTGAGGAATATATGTGAAGGAAATCCTTATTTATATAGTTGTAATACGTCTGCGGGAATCTTCACATCTATCTACTGAGGTATAGTTATTTGTTGTGGAAGATGAATTCCTTTCGTAGTTATAATCTGTCTGTCGTCGTGAAGTTCGCAATAAACATCCAAACTCTAGAACAATTGTTCCTCCTGTGAGTAAAATGATAGTTGGATGCACCTGTAATCTTATTTCTACAAGTAAGTAAGCAAATGAGGAGATTAACGTCAATGGGGAAGATCCTCTCTGTAGTTAAAACCCCAGGAAACCAAAATTAGATCCTTCGGAACATCATTTATAATGACCAAACTCTGATGGAATGATATTCTTATTCATGTAATTACATAGATGCATAGATCTAGTACTATTTACATTTAATTCATTGATTAAAAGAGGCTCTAAGTGAATATAATAGGAGTTACCTTTTACAGAAAATTGTTACCCTAATGCACCCCTTTTATAGATTTTATGCGTATAAGACTCATAAGATTAGACTTTTGGAATTCTGATAGATAAATGGATATTGAATCCTTATACACCTACTGTCTCACAGAATGGAAGTAAGAACACCAGTAAAGGATAAAGATTAGGGAGTGATGGTTATAGTGTGAAATTCACAGTAGAAGTAGAGTATTCTTTTCCTTTGTGTATAATTTCCTTAATTTTTCAACAGAAAAAATTAGTCCAACTTTCTTTACGCTTTTCGGAGGTTCATGCATATTGATGTATGGATTCTGAACTCATGAAGTTCCGAACCCCGAAACCCCGAAGCTTCCACTTTTCGCATTTCAGAAGTTTGTTACATAAGAGAGTTGGGCACGTGAACTCACGAAGTTCTGAAACCCGAAACCCCGAAGCACTAGTCCAACCTTCTCTCTTTTCCAATTTCAAAGGTTTGTTACATGAGATGTTGGGCACTTGAACTCGCGAAATCCTGAAATGCGGGTCACTTTTCACAATTTCGGAAGTTGTCGTGTGTTGATGTTTGGCTTTGTACTCGTGAAATCCCGAACGCTGAAATCCCGAAATGCTGATCACTTTTCGCAATTTTGGAAGTTGTCGTGTGTTGATGTTTGGTTTTGTACTCACGAAATCCCGAATGCTGAAATCCTAAAATGTTGATCACTTTTCACAATTTCAGAAGTTGTCATGTGTTGATGTTTGGCCTTGTACTCACGAAATCCTGAACTCAGAAATCTTGAAGTGTTGGTCACTTTTCGCAATTTCAGGAGTTGTTGTGTGATGATGTTGGTTTCTGTACTCGCGAAACCCCAAACTCCGAAATCCTAAAGTGCTGGTCACTTTTCGTAATTTCCGGAGTTGTTGTGTGATGATGTTGGCTTCTGTACTAGCGAAATCCCAAACCTCAAAACCCCGAAGTACGGGTTCCACCTTTCTTTTTCACGATTCGGAAATTTTTGCGTTTTGATGTTTTAGCTTTTGAAGTCACGGGATTCCGAACCCCGAAATCATGAAGTACTTAGGCCACAGTCTTCTAGTCTTTTTTTTTCTTCGCGTTTTTGGCAAACAGTGTGGCCCCTTTGTTTTGTGTGTTCGGCATTGGAAAATCATTGAAACCCTTTTGAACTCTATCTTTCACAAAACTGTAGGAATAGGGTAGGAGTTATTGGCTATATGAACAACTCTAATATGGTAAGGAATGGACTGGTAGAATCGATGGAGAATCTTCATTCGAGATAGAGACATGATAGAGATAATAGATAATCAATATAAGTCACTGTGTACAGGGCATGACAAGTACATAATTTGTTGCACATGAAGGTTTTAAACTAGTTACACAGATTTTTAGTGTGATGTTTTTTTTTTAGTGTTTCTTGCCATGAAGACATGCACCTTAAGGTATTTCAAACTTTTCATAATTAGTTTATGGACAGAAATAAATCTTACCTTCTCCTAAATTCTGAGCTTAAACGAAATGGAATTACGTCATAGAATTTATTTTTTTTATGGTGATTTTTGAGGTTCATTACATTTATAATATAAATTACATGCACTAAATAAAGCACACCAATGTTGTTGAACATTACACATTGGTGCACCTCACTATTGTCATGTGCACAATGGTAGGGTAAATAAAAAAAATTACCAAACCAATTTTCATTGTTACAGTGCATGTCGTGATTCAAAACTCTCATGCAAGAACCGATACTCATCATCCTTCCAAATACATCATGTTTCCAATTCTCTACACTAACTTGGATAGCTCCATTGGTAGATTTCAAACATTCCAAATTTTGGAAGTTACCATGAATTGTCATTTCCTCTCAACAGTGAAAGCATGCCTCCTTGGGACATAAGAGGTCAATTAAATTTTTTATTACCTTCCTATTCTCATTTTCATCCAATAAAAATTTTAATTTAGCTTGAAATCAACATTTTTTTCATTTTTTTTTCCAATTCCACGTGGTGCACCTGAATGCTTCGGCTCACCTTGAAGTAGTGCGTATTGTGTTAAATTCACAGTGAGCACCACCACTAGTTTGTCTCATATATATGTACACACTGGTGTCGTTCAAGCAAGAGAATGACGATAAATTATAAAAACAAAGCATTATGTCCTTGGGAATGCCCCACAATCGATGCATAATTGGCTTTGACTCACACCGATACATTTCAATTAATTAACCACACTGCTAACTAAACGATTTATAAAATTTAATGTAGTGGTGAAACCATTTTAACTAAACACATCATTACTGTTTATAGAACCATACCAAGACATCTATTTTTTGACTTGACATAGTGGGGCATCTCAATGGATGCCTTGTTCTCGGTTCTTTATCTTTTCCAATGCACCACTAAAAAAAAATGTTGATTCTCCACTATCATGGTGGCATCAGTACGTTAATAGTAACTGATCACACCGCTTCAACTACAATAATGCAATTTAACCTAGTGTTTCCTATTAGTCCAACAAACTCATTGGTGTCGTAAAGACAATGACAATGGGGAAATTTTTTAATAATCAATTAGAGAAATGTGAATTATTAGAAACACGACTAAAATCCATTGTGGTGTGAAAATAAGTGTGGTATACCTATGTATATTCGCTAAATGTACGCACCATGACATGTTTTAAAAAATAAACATCATTTTTTGTATTTTGTAAGGCCCTGTTCATGGAGTGTAAGTAATGCAACACTCTGCTAGACATCATGTCGGTGCTTTGGTAAACCCAACACACTGGTGATTTCAGTTTGATAAAGGTCATCAATGATTTTGTGTGCCATAAATTTTATCGTTGAAATGCGTATTTTTTAATGAAATGAATCGGTGCGGTTAAAATAACTGAACCGACACGATTAAAAGTAATGATTTGTTGCAAAGCATACTACGGGATGCACCACTCAAATACTTAGTGGTGCGACAAGAAACGTGGAACCGGTGTGTATTATTAAAAACACTACATGGTGGTGCTTTTTTTCTAATAGAGCACACTGCTAACGGGGCATATGTTATTTTTTCGATGCACCAGTTAATTTTTAAGATTATTTTACAAAAAAAATTCTTTAAATACATATCATTTACATATGTATTTGTTTTATAATTTCAATTTATTTTATCTATATATATGGGCCTAACAATATTTGTATGTGAATGATATATGACAACGACAGGAGGAAGAGGAGCCACAACAACAACAACAGGATGAGACACACACATGTGTGTGTGAGTGGGAGGCTAGGGGGAGGGAGAGGGAGGTGTTCCCTCACCCTATTTCACACCCAAAACATGACCTTTAGATGGATGTTGGACTCTTGAATTTTTATCAAGAGGGTACATCCCTTAGGGGTAAATATTTTTTGTTACAACAGTTTATCCGTTGTTGGGATCATGGGAAACATGGGTTTAGGGTTAGTCCTAATCTATGGTATCATCCTGTAGAGGAGGATGTAGGAGAGACCGAGTATTATATAATGCCAATATCTGATTTACCTATATCTAGGGTTAGTCCTAATCTATATGTATTATATATATTTTTTGCAGATATTGGCACATATGTTGGGGATGAGCCTTTTCAACATGAGGATAAGGTGATGGAGGAGGTATATGACTAAATCCAATAAATAGACCCCACATTCTACACAGGTTAGATTGGAGAGTATGGCTAGAGGTGGTGGATCCATTATATCGTGTCATGACTAGCCACAAAGTGGTACCTGCCCCTGTTACATACATATTACTGGTACAATATATCTCTATGATATGGAGGAGTTTTCCTCGTGACATGAAATTGTTGATGTTTCATATTGTTGGAGCCATCAACCTCATCAAGATGTTGAGGGGTGGTGCTCATGATCCCACTACATCTATATCATCAACAGAGCCATCCACATCCTCTAATCCACCACATTCTCTTCCTCCTCCTCATGCTTCCCCTCCACATGTGTTTGAACCTACATCCATGTATGATCCTCCTCCTCCTCCTCCTCCTTCCCCTCCACATATTTCTGAACCTGCATCCACATCTGATTCTCCTCCTCCTTCTTCTCCTCCACATGCATCACCATATTCTACTGATCCTTGTAATGAACCTCAAATTTGTCATAATTTTTTTAATTTTTTAATTTTTATATATTATTTTATTAAGGGTTACAAATCCCCATATTTGCTCACCAAACTTTATAATGAAGGGCTGGTAATTGTGATTACATATTTATAAGTTGTATGCCATCTGAGAACAATCCTACACCAGACTAACTTTGAATTCTCTATCAGGATCTCTCCAAAATTCCTGGTGCTTTTCTCCAACATGTACATTGTACCCATAGATATGAAATGCATAAACATATACCCCTCTAAGTAGCAAGGTAGAGTTAGGACTTGGATCCTAATTTTCCATCTATACTATTGACTTTGAACACTATGGGATCTTTCCCAAATTATGTGAATTTCCATCGTATACCTATAGTAACCTAGTCACATGCTAAAATCGTGGTACTTATTTAAACTCGCAATATTACTAGGGGTTGAGCATTTAGCGCAAGGGGCAAGGTTATGGTTTAGTGGAATACAAGTTAAATTAAAGTGTTCAGGTATTTACAGGGCTATGGTTGAGTGTTCAAATATAACCAGAACGACCAAAAAGACATGATATAAACCTAACTTGACTGCACTTAATCCCTGTCCATGACTCAGCATTAAATAAAAGGCAAGAGCACACTGGCAAGACTTAAAGACCCTTCCTGTGACATTAATTAGAGGTTTTGTGGCGTACTCCCTGGGTTAATGTTTGTCCTCTATGCCCACTTTTCTCACGCCACCTTAGGCCAATCACATGGCCTCTGGCCCGTATCTTTTACTCACCCATTACTCAGACCATCGGGAAGTTTTCCAGTATTGTTCCTTTTTCGCACTCCATTCTTGTGTAAACACAGACTGCAGCCATATGACCTATGTTACTCTCGACCCAAATGAACTATCATCTGTGGAATGATGGACTCTGATAGATGCCAGAGTGGTTGGAGACTTGAAGGTAAGTGTATTCTATGATCGTTATTGTTGTTAACCTACTAGGGTACCTTGCCTAGATTATACACAGATTTGACCAGTATTTTCTCGAATGTTTGAAACTCTTGTAAAATATTAAGCTTATGTGTAACGTCTATGAAGTTATCGCTCGATTGAGGTCGACTCTATTATTTCATAAATGTCTTTCTTTCTCCTTTCACCAGGGAGGTAATAATATTAAGGGGTTCTTTGTGTATTAACATCATGGCCAAAGTTATAGCTCTGTGCTCATAAAGAAGAAGGTCATATGAGGGTTTCTCACTGAACTTGGGGTTCGGCTTTCCCTGGTGTACTCAATCATTTTCTATCAGTCATTTTGTCATTTTATTTATTTATATTGTCCTCCACCTAGCCCTAGCAGTTGTCACAAGGAAAGGATAAAGTCTCATGTTTACAATAGTTCAACAATATTTAACTATTTTAGTAATGTAGGATCTCTTTATGTTTTCTTTCCAATTCAATTAAATTTTTAGTTCCTTATAAGTTTTTCATTTGATCGTTAAGAAATGTTTGTGTTAATCTAATGATGGGACCTCCTACTGTTTGCAAGGTACCCATCAGTTCGATCCTTGTCCATTTTCCTTTCCATTCTATTGGCATCCTCCTCGACCACACAACGATAGGTCCGATACGGACTGTAATTTTTCTTAAATGTAAAATCTGCATTCTAGTATAATTATTGTATTTCCTTTTGATAAAATTCACACTTGTCAAATTTGGCGTGCATTTTGTGTTTCCTCCACGTTTGCAGAACTATTCTTAAGTGTTCATCATGTTCTTCCTTCATTTTAGAATAGACCAAAATATCATCGATAAATACTACTACGAACTTGTCTAAGTACTGAATGAAAATATTGTTCATCAGGCACATAAATGTGGTTGGTGCATTAATGAGTCCGAAAGGTATGACTACAAATTCGTAGTGTCCATATGTTGTTCGAAAATCTATTTTGTTTATGTCCTCGTCTTTTATTCTAACTTGATGATATCCATATTGTAAATCCAACTTTGAAAAGATCTTGGCCCCACCTACTTGATTAAACAGATCATTTATCCTTGGTAAGGGGTATTTTTTCTTAATAGTCATTTTGTTCAGTTGTCTATAATCGATACATAGTCTTAGAGTACCATCATTCTTTTTCACAAAGAGGACTGGTGCCCCCCATGGTGAAACACTCGATCTAATATACTCTTTGTCCAACAATTCCTATAATTCTATTTTTAATTCTGTCAGTTCTGGTAGACTCATTCGGTAAGCTGCTTTTGAGATAGGCATTGAACTAGGTAGTAGGTCTATGGAGAAGTCTATTTCCCTTCTAGGAGGTAATTCTACTATCTCATCCACAAACATGTCTCTAAATTCACATAGGATAGCAAAGTATTCTAACTTTGGCTTATCTTCTCTTTCTAAAAGATTTGTTACTTGGATTGCATAAACTTGACATCCCTTTCTCATACATTTCCTGACTTGCATCGCTAAAACTTGTTTGATTGATGCTTGTTTTGTTATACCTTGGGTTGTTCTGGTAGTGCCAAAATCGTATTTATAGTTAAGTGTCTTTGCATAACAATCTAGTACTGCTTTATTCTTTTCCAACCAATCCATTCCGATAATCATATCATAAGACCCTAGTGGTAGGATGTTCATATTTGTCCTTATATCTTGACAATCTAAGCTGAATTCAAAATCAAAAATAAATTCAACTACTTTCCTTTTAGTCCCTATTTCTAGTTGTATCAACCATGATTTTGTGTGCTTCAGATTCTTAAGTTTGTTTGACTCTACTACATCAGGAGTAATATAACTTAACGTAGCTCCAGGGTCAATTAAAACAGAAATTCGAGAGTTATTAATTTTACCTTCGATATCTACTACAAAGGAGTGGTGGTCAGCTTGCCGGCCATCTATGGCTGCATTTATCCGATGCAGGATTTTTCCCACGTCACCCACCGTCGAGGCTTCCTGCAAATTATGAACAACAGTTCTGTTTTCTAAAATTAAATGTGGACAATTCCTCCTTAGATGAGGTTCTCCACATTCCCAACACTTTAATGGCTCGCGGGAGCTGTCCCCGAACTTATTCATTCCCGGGTTTACCGCAACTTTGCATATTTGAATGATTGGAGTGAAAATCCTTTCTCAGAAATCTTTTTGTTGCATTCTGATAAGGAGTTGGTTGGTATCCCTTCTTCTGCTAGTTCATTTGATCTTGTTTTTTATTCTTCCAGGATTTGGGAAACTTTGCCCATTGTTTATATTGGTCATAGAACATTCGTGCTTTCCTGAATACTTCACTCAAGTATTTGGGGTTTTCGAACTCAATTCTGTCCCTGTAGGACTGTGGTAAACAACTTAAGAATCGCTAGATTTTTACGTTATCCTCCCGGATGTACGGTATGAACCTTAGTAGTTCCAGAAGTTTATTTATAAGGTCCTCCATCGTCATATGTCCAAGTCGTAACTCCTAAAACAATTTCGTTTACCTTTCATAATAGCTTTTAGAAAGGTATTGTCTCTTGAAATACTTCTTAAAGTCAGACCATTCCAAATGTTTTTCCTTTAGGCCCTTAGCCAATTTCAGGTCTTGCCACCAAACCCTGGCCTTCCCTTTCAGATTGTAGATGGCCATTCTGACCTTCATATTACTGGAATAGTTGTAGATTTGGAAGTCTTTTTTTATGTCCAACAACCATGCCTCAACTTCTTCTCCTATCCTGGGTTCTCCATCAAAGGTAGCTGGTTTAATATTTTTAAATTCTCCTTCAAGATGGTCTACTTGTTTTCTTTTTCTGTCTGTTTTAATTTTGTTCTCAGCTAAAGGTGTTCCTTTAGAGGATCTGTCTCCTTTTTTCTGTTTCTGGCCTTGAGTTCTTGGAGGCCTTTTTTCTGAATTCTTCGTCATGGTTATCATCCTTTGGGATTTTCTTCATCACTATACTACACAGTAGGACCTCATTTATCTCTTGTTGTTCATGTTGTGCTTTCTTCAATTTGTCATTGTCTTCTTTGAAAACCTATAGCTCAACAATAAGATTCCTCATTGTTTCCAGTACTTCTGTAGGAGATATTCCATCACTATTCTGTCTTGGATCTCCATGAGGTCCCTGTTCTGGATTTCCTTCCATTCTGATTTCTGCATCATCTCGAGCTGCCATAATTCACACAAAACAGAGATGTTTTTTGTTTGTAACAAAAAGGTTTATTAGTTTTGCATAGATCAAAATATGTACTAAGAAACTAATGTGGCTCTTTTCAGGTCCAGTGTTGTAACCTTTTTCTCTAATACCATATGTAATGAACCTCAAATTTGTCATAATTATTTTTTTATTTTTTTATTTTTTTATTAAGGGTTACAAATCCCCATATTTGTTCACCAAACTTTATAATGAAGGGGTGGTAATTGTGATTACATATTTATAAGTTGCATTTCATCTTAGAACAATCCTAGACTAGAATGAATTTGAATTCTCTATCAGGATCTCTCCAAAATTCCTGGTGCTCTTCTCCAACATGTACATTGTACCCATAGATATGAAATGCATAAACATATACCCCTCTAAGCAGGAAGGTAGAGTTAGGACTTGGATCCTAATTTTCCATCTATACTATTGACTTTGAACACTATGGGATCTTTCCCAACTTATGTGAATTTCCATCGTATACCTATAGTAACCTAGTCACATGCTAAAATCATGGTACTTATTTAAAATCACAATATCACTAGGGGTTGAGCATTTAGTGCAAGGGACAAGGTTATGGTTTGGTGGAATACAAGTTAACTAAAAGTGTTCAGGTAGTTACAGGGCTATGGTTGAGTGTTCAACTATAACCATAAAGACCAAAAGGACATGATATAAACCTAAATCGACTGCACTTAATCCCTCTCCGTGACTGAGCATTAAATAAAAGGCAAGAGCACATTGGCAAGACTTAAAGACCATTCATGGGACATTAATTAGAGGTATGGTGGCATACTCCACGGGTTGATGTTTAGTCTTCGTTCCCACTGTGATCATACCAACTTAGGCCCATCACATGGCCTCCAACCCATATCTTTTACTCACCCATTACTCGGACCGTCAGGAGGTTTTCTAGTATTGTTCCTTTGTTGCACTCCATTCTTGTGTAAACACAGACTGTGGCCGTATGACCTCTGTTACTCTCGGCCCAAATGAACAGTCAACCATGAAATGTTGGACTCTCATCGATGCCAGAGTGGTTGGAGACTTGAAGGTAAGCGTATTCTATGATCGTTATTGTTGTTAACCTGCTAGGGTACCTTGCCTAGATTATACAAAGATTTCACCGGTACTTTCTCGAATGTTTGAAACTCTTGTAAAACCTTAAGCTTGTGTGTAAGGTATTTGAAGTTATGGCTCGATTGAGGTCGGCTCTGTTATTTCATAAATTTCTTTCTTTCGCCTTTCACTAGGAAAGTAATAATATTAAGGGGTTCTTTGTGTATTAACATCATGGCCAAAGTTATAGCTCTATGCTCATAAAGAAGAAGGTTATATGAGGGTTCTTCATCGAACTTGGGGTTCGACTTTCCTTGGTGTACTTAGTCATTTTCTATCATTCGATTTTTCGTTTTATTTTTTTTTATTGTCCGCCACCGAGCCCTAGCAGTTGTCATAGGGAAAGGATAAAATCTCATGTTTACAATAGTTCAACAATCTTTATTATTTTATTAGTGTAGGATCTCTGTATGTTTTCTTTCCAAGTATTTTAAATTTTTAGTTCCTTATAAGTTTTTCATTTGATCGTTAACGAAATGTTTGCATTAATCCAATGATGGGACCTCCTACTGTTCGCGAAGTACCCATCAGTTCGATCCTCGGCCATTTTCCCTTCCATTCTGTGGGCATCCTCCTCGACCATGCGGTGATACGTCCCATCTGGACCGTAAGTTAAGTGATGATTTATATTCATGGATATCAAGTTTTCTTTAGCATAACGATTGTCTGAGATTTTAATTAATCTATCCTATTTCAGAGTTTTGATGGCTTCTCGTTCTCATCACCGTTTGTGCTTTCTCGCAGGGCTGCTTACTCACAAATATTTTGACTCGGAGTCATGCCATGTAATGAAAAGGTAATTGGGTTCTTCTTGGCGCTTCAAATTTTTACAGCTCCCACTGAGTGCTTTGATTTGGAGGTAGTCATCGTGAGTAGAGATGCTAAATTTTTTTATGGCGCACGATTAAATTTTGGGTTTTTATTTACTGAGGAAGACCTAAGGACTTCACCCTCAACTCTGTGACGAATAAATAAAGTTGATTTTATTGAATGCGACCATTCGGTCCATCTCCTATTATGTAAGATATATTTAGGGTTGTGGGCTGGCTACATCTTCCCGGTCATTTCTGAATGCTTATTATAATTAAATTTCCAGGCTATGAGTCTATGATCAATCAAAGAAAAAAAATATTGTTTCCTTCAATTATTTCCAGACTGTGGGTCTATGATCATTCAAAGAATTGTATATATTGTTTCTATTTTTTTTAAATTTCTAGTACTAGTTATTGGAACTCTAATGTTATCTAGTTCTTTCATTTCATTACTGCGAGGCCATTATAATTCTTGGTTACAGAGCTTGCGAAATTCCCGGATATATGTATATTCTAAGTACGGGATTCCAGAATAGTCTTTGGGTTCATCGACCCTCGTGTCTCTAGCATCTAGTCGCAGATCTTGGTAATTGTTGACAATCTTTATACTTATTTGAATTTCTTTTTATTCCAGAACTTCATGTAGGGTCAACTAGGCCTAATCACCTTATGTTCTATCAGGAACACTTACAACTATATAGATATATACATTAGTTTTCCCATAATGAAATTTTTACCAATCACATACTTATTATATATATATATATACACACGGTAGTTTTCCTGTAGGGTAAATCTTGCAATTTGCAAGCTTGATATTTGTACTGTAATTTCCTATAATGATGTGTTGTAATTTCACGTATATATATATATATATGTGTGTGTGTGTGTGTGTGTGTGTGTGTGTGTGTGTGTGTGTGTGTGTAGGTGCTAGAATGCAGAGTTGTCTTCTAATATACTTAACCATTTACTATGGTGGTATAGATTGAATAGGGTACCTCCCATAGAACAAAGATAACTCAAGAAAAATATATGCATGTATATTATATTCGAGATACCAACTTTGTCTCTAATGAAGATCAAATACACCACATACAATGAACTGGAAGCAAGATTCCTAACTTAAATAATGGGGTAGGATCCACAAAATTATAGTTACAGTTTTCTTCATAATTAAATAACATAATATCTTGTATATATATATATTTAAATACCCTTTTCAGTTTGCAAGAATTTCAGTAGGATTAATTCGTCCAACAACATACTTATTCACAACAGTCATCCATATAGTCACATAATTATTTCAGGAATTCCTATACTAGTAGGGTTTCATTCTGATTTAGGGTTTTGGTTTGTACAAGTTGAAAAATAATACAAAACTTGAAATAGATTGTCCATATATGAACTTATGCTAGATCGAAAACTTCCAGAATTCGTATTTTTTCTACTTGATTACTTTATTATTTTATACAAGGTAGCCTTGTCATTGCCACGATTAATATAATTACCCAGTGGATTTGCCACGCAGTTTACTATTTACATTCTATTCCTACCAAAGATAGATTATTCAAGCATTTTATCAACCATTCATTATAATAGAGTAACATTGTTCCTATAACAGAAAGCTTGTTGTGATGTTGTAGATGTAGTCTTTAATTAACAGAACTATTTCCACAAGTAATCTACAACAACTCTATAACTCCATATTAACACATATGATATCAAGGTAATCATCTAAAATGTCAAACATATACAATCATTGCAATGGCACAAATACGATAAGAGGAAAGTAGAGAAACATATCTGGATAAATGTTGGGACAACAAAAGGAACAACCATGTTCCTCCCAACCTTAGAACAAGGCAGTCAAATCACTTGTCATGTTCACCCCCTAGCCTGACCATGATTCCATGAGGGCTAACACGAACTCCTCCTCAGAAAATGCCTTTCAACTCCAACAATCGTCTCCTTGCCTCACACTGAGCAAGTAGTGCTCATAACAACAAGCAAACAAAAAGTTTTCCCAACATACTCCTCCTTGCCTCACACTCATAAAATAGTGTTCATAACATCAAGAGGTAATTCCTTTCCCCGCATACTTGGCAGCGTCCTGCCTTCTCACATATGTTATTTAAAACCATATTTTTGCCTAGGTCTTTTTCCCTCCTTGGGAATTTTCCCAGCTTTCTAAATCGTTGATTTTCAGGGGCTACCAATGGCCAAATCCGTGATTTGTCACTTGTAACAATCACCCCTGAGGTAGTTCCAACATGTTCCCCACTCATGGAGTCATGGTCAGTTGATTTTAACATGGTTGTTCCATTTGTCCTCCTGCAATAAATATAAAATATTCTATTTTCATACAAGTGGCTTCAGGCTCCAATATGATTTTTCCTTCCTCGTCAAGTTCTGGAACCATAGTTTGAACTGGGATCTTGTCACCTATAACCTTCTTTAAGCATGAAACATGGAAAACTGGGTGTACTCATGAAGATGCAGGCAGCTCCAATTTGTATGCCATAGTACCAATCTTTTGCAACACCTTATAAGGTCCATAGTA
>ML798320.1:61850-89548 GCA_009831015.1 Picea engelmannii | reverse complement strand
AGATGATTCAAAATGAAAATGTCTCCTTGGTATATATAGGAGACTAGGAGGTATAATTACAACTAATGGCCTAAAGCCGACATAAATAAAATAACATTACTAATATAATATGCCCCAATTAAGGGGTAATGAGACAATATTAGGGCTTAACAAATAGTTAGTTGGGTCAAATCAGATCTATGTTCAACAGTCATAATAATTAATTACAATTTACCAAATTCAGAATTGCCAAAAATGGAAAAATGTTCCCAAATTTGAATTTTCCAAAAACGGAATAATTTTCTTAACAATTTTCAAATTCAAATATATATATATATATATATATATATATATATATATATATTGTGGATGTCACAATCCTTCTCCTTCTTCTCATATTACACATATTTCATCATCCATTGATCCCTCTCCTCATCTTACTCCACATGTGTCATAATCTTTTGATTTTTTGGACACTATGTTCACATCAGGTATTGTTGCACATCTTCATGATTTTGATAGAGATACATTTTATAGTGCACTTTTATTGGCATTTGTTTCTGAGATAGTTTTTATTGATAGAGGCTCTACCTCTAGTAGAAGACACATTGATGCACCTAACTCTAGTGGTGGACCTATCTAGTAGTGGTATTGATTGGCATGTATATTAATTGTTTTATATTTGAATTGAGATCTATATCTGAAATGTTTATTGCAGATTATGTTGATATGTATGTTTGACATGTATATTCATATGTATATCGCTAATGTTTATTTTGTTTTTCATATAATGTTGTGGTTGTTGTTGTGGTTTGATTTGTAAAATGTAGTATGAGTATGCTAATGGAAAACATTGTTAATATTTTCTCAGTTTTTAAGTGAAATTTGATATGTATCACTCATTTAAATTAGCAGTTACCATATAATGTTTAAATTTTATTTTATGAAAGCATTTAATTTGGATTATTATTGAAAACATTTATAACCATAAATGCCATATAATGTTTAATTGTTCTTCAAGGTGAATTTTTTGTTGTCTAACAATATACAATATGTTTATTAAATGTGTTTAGAAACAAAAACACTTAAATATGATGAGTGAAATGATTGTGATTTAAATATTTATGTCTTTTTTCATATATTATAAAAATAAAATCATAACATAATTAAGGTTGCTAGAAGATGGTATGTTAGGATTGGTAGGGTAAAGAAGCTATTCATTTTCGTCAAACATCTACTTGCGGTATATTTCTCCTGATAAGAGCTTACAAAATTTTGGGACTATGAAAATATCTTGAGCATCTGACCTCGATCCTGAATCTTGATCCTCCAAAATTGAATGAACAATTATTCAACTGCACTTGCATACACAACATAAATTCAATGAGATAAATGAATTATTAATAAAACATAGATGTACTATATTTGACATGAGAGAACTTGAAGGACTTCCAAAGACACAGAATGATGTGTAATATGAAGAATTAGTCATTTGATATTATAATTCTTTTTTTCCTGCATTTGAGCCAAAACCATTATCTTGGGTAGCATAGAGAAATCTAACTTCAAAAATAACTTTGAATAACTTTTATAACTTTATGGTTCACTTCATCATATAAAGATGCATTGGTGCATATGGATAAACAAAATGCACGAGTGCGTTTAATTAAGCGAAGCACCGAGACTGGCATCCGTTATTGCCTCCGCACAACAAAACCTCTGGAAAATTTAAATGCATATGTTTTCATTTTCATTATGAAAATTTAACTCTCTTACGATGTGTTATTACTTACACATCACACTAGTGCGTTTTGAACTGTATAGCACACCAACTAAAGCAAGTTAGAAAAATAGCACGCACTTACTGTCAATACTTTGAAATTTATTACAAAAATAAATCGATGCATTATATGTACAGACCATATTGGTTCGACACTCATGGTATAATGCACCAAACATGTAACTTTTGGAAGAAAGAAAAATGTGTGCGTTTATTATCAATGCGTTGAAATATACAATGAAAAAATGAGGGGGAATTTGAGTTTTTGTGTTTATAAAGGAAAGCCCTATTCATTCTTTTATTTTTTTGTCAAAATTAGAAAGAAGATTTGTGCAACAGATATATATATATATATATATATATATCAACAACGACTTTGGAGTGGGTGGATTTTTTTCGAAGAGCCAAATTCAAGGGGGATTACTGTAGATCACATAGAAATTGACAAATGAGAAATTTTTGGTTTATGATTTCATTTTATTAATTATCTTAATGATTCTTCTATTTGATTCAAACAATTTTCATTGCATTCCCAAACCAAAAAAAAAGGTATCATAGCTATTATTTGATCCGAATTATTTTTGACTCTAAATGAGAGCAGAGATATAATAAAGAAATGCACAGAGATATCGTGTATATCCAATAATATAATATAAATATATCATAGATGCAACCATAAACACAGAGATACAGTAATACACAATTTCTATTAATGAAAGAAATGTACAGAGACTGTAAAAATATAGAGTGAAAGACTCGCTAGAATGGTGGCAACTTATCTCTGAGAAGAGATGTGATGGCTACTCGCATTCGCAAGAAGATTATTACAATGAGGCTCTGAAGGCATTTTTAAAATAAAATGGAATGCCAAAAACCCTATACATCCAAAAAACCTAACCCTAGGAGATGAAGCACCAAAAGTCACGTGGGCCCCATTTGGGTAAGTGAATACATCAACTTCTCAGTGTTGTAATTTTTGCATACGATCTTCGTTTTAGGCGTGTGATAACTTGTTGGAAAGGTATAGTCGAGGAGATTCATTTTGGGGGATGAATTGTGTCTTTGGATATCATTGAGAACCTATATTTTGAAAAACCTTCATTGGGACCATCAAAATGGCCCCAGAAGTTAAAAACTGCTAAAAATAGTAAATTGTCAATATTGCAAGAAAACTGTTTTGAGCCAGTTGGAAAAGGAGGGTGGCCATCAATATCCACCTGGATCATTGGTATCATAAGCCCTAATTTCCTCACTGTTCTTTTATTTTTCTTTCTATATTTCACAAAAATATTTTTTTTAAGAATTATTTTTATAGGGTTTGTTTTTTATATATGGGTGTTTCTTATTTGTTGCAATGAAACCACTCATTGCGTTAGATCCCAAACTGTCCTGCCACTATTGAATTTTTTAAAAAATGCCTTCACGGTGACCGGTGCACTTTGTACATAGTAAGAGCATAAGTTCATATTTGTATGTAAACAACACCACTTAATTTAAATTAGAAATAATATTAAAAAATTGTTTTCATGGTCAGCGGTGTGCATTTTACCTAGATAAGCATCAGGGCACATTGTTTACAAAGCACATCATTGAGTTTAAAATGGAGAAATTTTTTTTTTTGTATGGAAATTTCCATGTTTTAAATTTGTTCACGAACCAACGATGCATAATAAAAAATACTTAGGAATCTGTTATTTTCTTAATTCATAAAGCACCGACTGAATACAACAATTTGTATAACATTTTCAATTTTGCAATGACACTGTTATACTGTATTGGTGCATATAAGTATGGTTGATGCACCAATGCATATAAATATGGTTGACACCTTGGTGTGTATTAAGTTACTATATTATCCAGATCTTATTTAAAAAAAAAATAAGTATTTTTTATATCTGATGATTCCTAGGGACAAACAAGTGGAAAACCAAGACATATTAGTAGGGATGTCAAAAAAAGTGTAGAAGAAGATGGTAAAATAAATGAACATAATTGCATCATAAGAAGAAACATCTCAAATGCAATGTGCATCAGAGGTATGTAATCATTTATTTATTCTTTTTTGTACATCGAATTTCATTATTGTGTGAAGTAGTAATTTTCAATTGTTTTGTTGCAGAAATGAAAAATAAAAACCATTCAACACATATGACATGACGACAAGGAATAAAAAGGTTGATTGAAAACTTTGTGAGTATTTTTTTTTCATCCTTTCTTAATATTTCATGTTTGTTATGATCTTTATATTTAAATAATTAATTTACACTTGTCCATGGATGTCTTTTGGTAGGTGCTAACATACAAAGAAGAGCCAACCCATGAATTGATAAACATAGGGTTAAGTATAGGTTGTAAGTATATGTTGAAGAACAAAAGTTTAATTGAACAATTTGTAAATAGATGTTGTTTAACTTCCCTTGTTTTATAATTAATGAAAAAACATGAGAACTTTATCTTGATTATATCGACCGTGCGTTGTCATGTCGTATTAAACATGTAGGAAACAAACTATGTAATGTAATTAACAAAGGAGATTTTGAGAGAATTCATGAAGCATGGATTCAAAATAATGTGTATTGTTTATGAAAGAATTGGTGCTAAGGTATGTTTTTTTTTATTTACGCAATCATGCATATTATACTATTTATATAAATGTAGATATACATATTACATTTTATTTCTATGTTTCAGGATGGAAGATGAAGGTATGGAACATAAAAAACAAGCCGATCAAGAAAACATTATGGTAAAAAACCAAAGTACAATACCACCTACAAATGATGAATAAATGATGCATGCATGCATGCAACTTGAAAAATGACAATAGTTCAACTGATGAATGGAAATAAATATAATTGAATGTCACTGCAAGTTGTATGTTTTGGAATATTTTTCTATGAAAAATAGGGATTTTTCTTAATGTACTCGACATATTGTTCCAATTGCATGAGGATGTGTTACTAATAAGTGTAACATTTACAAATTTATTTCAATTTGATTTTTGTGAACCTTTACATTGTCCCTTTTTGTATGACAATGAGTCTCTTATTCATATATAATAAAATAGGTTTCTTATTTCAATGCATTGTGAAATGTTGTAAAATGTTGCTTTCCTGAATAATTAATATGTGGATGATTTAAATTGTTACAAATAACATAGGTGTATTTGGTTGGATAATGCATTAATGTAACCATTATATAAAAATGCAATAACAAAAATATTTGATTTTTAAATGATTAATTAAAAATTTGTAAAAAACAATGAATTAAAATAAATACATATCAGTGCATTGTATTCTTTTGAACTCACTAGAGTGTGTGTGCCATAATATAGAAACCAATGCATTTTGAGGATTCATATGCACCGGTATTAAATATTGAAAAAACACATATTTTTGTAAACGATATAGTGTACAATAATATTTATAGTTTCAAAATTGTATGGTGCTCATGTGTAAAATATACACTGGGGTACTAAAAACAATTTATGTACTGGTGTGTTAAGTATATTATACACAATGGGGTTCTAAATATTATTTAGGAATTAGTTCATTTACTATAATATATGCATCTATTCTTATTAAAAATAATAGCGGTGACATCTCACCTCGAATATTCAAAATTTCAGTACACTTTGATGCACATTGTAAAATTGACATCGATACCTACTAATTACACAAGCATTGAAGTGCATGCTATATTAAACGAACTGGGTCTCATGATAATTTGATTGCACAGGTGATCACTATAACTTAAACGCACCCAGGCACACAAAACCTAAAATGCATCAGTGCTTTATACACAAACAAGGTAGAATCAGTGTGTAGAAATTATAAGAGAAACATTGCTTTGCATACAACAAAAAAGGTGGAATTGGTGCGTAATAGTTATAAATTCACCATGGATTTTTTTTATTATATTAATGAGTTGGGGAATTTGTATTATATTAACCAACCAGTGTGTTTGTATTATATTAATGCATCGGTGCATGTTTTTCAATACCGCACCGATGCATTTTGACAAGAACAACACCAAAACAAAAACCTCCCCTATAACCTTCGTCCACCCAATTTTTTTTAATTTATATGGAACATCTGCTAAAACCTCCGAAGTCAATAGAGGAAGTTGTAGTGGAGTCTTTTTTGAAAATTTTTCCAAATTTTGTAACACTAAAAACCTCCGCTGGAAGGTGTTCTTCTTCTAGTGAATTTACACCCTACTTGGATGTATCAATGCTATAATGGTTAGAGAGGATAACATGCTCCATTAACCCTATGTAGATAATGAAAAATCCATAGAGAACTATAAGAAATGGTTCTCAAGCAATACTAACCTTATTAAACCCGTGAAATTTCCCATATACTGTAGTGCAACCTACATGCAAATTGTGAGGAGGAACAAAAATAACTTAGGAACAAAAAAAAATCAATTTTCGAGATGGGTACAAGTTGACTGGAAACTGTCGATCTTGAAAAAGAACTAGTAAAAAACTCAAGTATTATGACTAAGTTTGCACTGTAATCAATAATAATCCATATTATTATGTCGCATACGATCTTGTTTTGTATCATAAATTGGGAAACAAGGATTTTTATAATGTGGTTATGATAACACTACAAAATCCATAATGATTGTCTCTTTGACTACCTTTCAACACTACATTATACCTACTTTGATAATGTTGGACCCAACATTTTAGATAAGAAAAGCAATAGAGATTCGATTAATCAATATATTGTTGGTTTATTTTCTCTAATAGTGAGGAAATTATTGAAATATTTTCTAGTCTCATGGATGAAGTTGTAAAAGTTATTAGTGTCACTATGTGACAACTAGTAGGTTTTCCTTGGTTGCAATAAAAAAGATTTTATTTTTAATTAGATAAGCTCAAGGCTAAAAAATTACTCCATTCTTATTAGGCACCCAAATTCTCACCATGTCTTGAAGGTCAACTGTGGGAAAATATGTCATTCGACAATCTTGTAGGATGGAATATCTACCCATGGATAGTAGGATGCCATATCTACAAATGGTTGAATATTTGGATAATCTAGCACTTGGGCATTGGCAACAACCCAAATTAATTCAACCCTTCACAATTGATTTTGGAATTGGTGTAGTCTAGAAGGGATGGTGTGCATTTATTTTGAATCACCTAAAACTAATGTTTGTATAGTATACTCTTGAAAATCATTGTTTAGGCCCAATATTCATTTTGAAGGTTGAAATGAAAATACAATGATGTAGGAAGGTAAGAAATCTTGTGAATAATGATCATCAAGTTAAAAACCATATATTGGAGTTTTCATGATACTTGCATAATATTTTTGGTGAAATCTTGGTAATATTGCTTGCAAATGCTTGATATCCTTTAGCTACAATACCTACAGTATAGAGATTGAATCCATTTCTCTATTAACAAATTTTCCTTCTCTTCCTGAAATCAAATCTTTGTCTCCTCTCTTTCACATAGAAATGTTGTTCGCATCTAAATTCTATGGAAAATAACGTAGACTCTTTTGGGTTCTAAGACCCTTTTCCATCCATGTGACCAACACATGAATCACAGGCTTATTCCCTTGCAATATTTCACAGGATTAAACCTTAGGAATATTTCCAGAGAGAAACTTCCAACCTTCATCGATTTTCTTTTTAACATATGGAGAATACCTTTTATTGGAAATATTCTCCTTTTAACTCTCAGAATTGATCATCAAAGAATGGACGATCAATATCTCACTTCACAATGCTATGGTCGGAGTGGAGTTCAGAATAAGACTCCAAACGGATTTTTCTATGGATGATGTGGATTGGTTCTTGGAAAGATACATACAAGGTTGAGTCTAGAATGGGAGCTCGAAATGTCGGGAACAATAGAAGTATTTGATATCCTTTGACAGACGAACTGATGACCAACTCTGATTCTTTGTATGTAATATGAAGCTACGATAAAAATTTCCTCGATGCTTTCCTTCAATACCTTTACCTTGAATGGTTGGGATGGGCTCTGAAACAACAAATTCAATGAGTGGCCTAGATTAATTCCCGGATATTTAAAATGGACGACTTATTCTACTTGACTTACGAAGCTATGTGCTAAGAAAGAAACCGGATATAAAGAAAAGAGGTAAGATCTTAAATCTTTGTACTCTGGTAAAGGTAAGATAAGTGGAAAAGTTTTCTTTGAAAGTATGAATCTAAGTATGTTTGATAAATTTTGTCCTAGTCTGAAAACTAGGGCACAGTTAGAAGAAATAATGGATCAAAATAAATTTGATAAATATAGTGAAAGATATGTTATTCCTATGCATAGAAAGAATTTTTGGACTAAAAAGTGGATGCAGAAACCTAGAAACTATTTTTGTAGATTGTAGATCCATCACTGTAATCCCAGTGCGAAGTATAGGAAAGGTTGGGGATCGTTTAAAAGAAAGAGAGGATTGACACTGTGTTATAATTGCAGAATACCATGAGATCTTGCTAAGGAATTCCCTGGTATAAGTACTATTTGTTTTTGTTGTAAAGCTATTGGTCATGAGGTTGAGGATTTCCCTAGAATGTTTGATAAAGTTGAAAATATGAACATGAGACAAGAAAACCATAAAGAAGGTCAAAAGGCTGAGGATATGTTAGAAAACCATAAAGAATCAAAGACTATGTTATTACAGTTAAATGAATAAATGGATGATCACAGAGACTTTAGTTTACAAGATATCTTGAAAGAAAAACAATGCATATAAACACAAATAGGAGACTTTGACATAGACTATGTCTTGGATGAGGAAACACAGGTGAATATCATGCCAGAAAGCACTTGGGAAATTTTGGGAAAGCCTGTTATGGTTCCTTCATTGGGAAGGATAGGACTGTTTAAAGGAAATATGATAACCTTATGTGGAAGAGTTACTAATGTGCCTATGATTTCCCATGAAACATCGACTGAAGAAGAATTTGAAATCATTAATTTTGTTGAGAACAATGCCCCTTTTCCACTTTTGTTAGGAAAGAATTAGATTGATAAGGATCAGATTAGAAGGAAAGAAAAGGAAGGGGATACATAACAAAAAAATAAATAATCAAGGGACTTCATAGCTAGAAAAATAGAGAGAATAATACAATAGGATAAGTCGAATCAAAAGAGGGCAAGGGAAGTAGTTGTCGAAGTTGAAAGAACACAAGAGGGCTTAAAGAACCTATCCATGCAGGAAATAAGTGCATGATCAAACGGACGAAGCTACCAGGAACGCAGTAGGAAGAATCAGGGCATTGGCCTCAGAGTGTAAGATATTAAGTAAATGAAGCGTGTAGACCTATGAGTGCCTTGCAGAAGATCCAGAGCTGAGGAAACTAGAGGCACAACTCCAGGAGGCAAAGCAACATGCCTCCATTGTAAAAGCACAATTGAAGCTGCTTACTATGTTGAGAAGATGAAGAGGTCACAAGAGCAACGTGCAGTCTAGCAGTAGGTTACTGCTATCTAGAGTAAGGTTATGGAAGTGACACAAAGACTTCAGCTGGTGCAGGATGAAGCCTGCATGATTTTTGAAGAAGTTGAAGGACAAGGCTCGTAGCTAGACCAATTGGTCGCAACAGTGGAATAGTGCCTGGAAGGGCCTGTTACTGAGTAAGTCATTCAGAAGTTCTCCAATCAGAAATCTCTAGAGAAGCACCAAGTTGAGGAATCTCGAGCTAAGCGTGAGGCCTTTGAAGCATCCCTACCCAGATCTGAGTGAATCGAGATGAGTTACAGGTAAGTGTTGGGGGATTGTTGGCCCTTGACCAATTTTTGAGAGAAAATTGGTTGTGTTTGATCATTTTTAGGACTTTGATAGGATGGTCAAAGATGGAGTTCCTAGACAAAGCTGAGATCGCAGGATCTCACTCATTTTGCGGGATTTTTGGGCTTTTAGGGTTTATGTAATGAGTATGGGATGTCGGCCCATGGGTTTACCCATGTTTAGGCCCTTTTCAAAATGCATAAATAAGTAGCTAGGCGATGTAGGAAGCGATGTGTGTGTGTGTTTTTGCAAGAAAGACTAAGTTACAGGTATGTTGGCTTCGTGCAAGAATATGTAGAGATTGCTAAGTGAAAAGAACAGTGGTTGTCTTTTTGTGCATACTATGTGTTGAAACTTGCAAATCTAAGTGCAAGTAATTGTAAGAGGCTTTGTGCAGACAGATTGTGTAAGGATTTGTGCCTTGACCTAATTCGGGGAAGGATGATATGGTGAGGTGCACACATAGATCCTATCCTTTCCGGAGTTGGATCTGTGGCTTTGTGCACAAGATCATAATAATGTAGAAATATTGAAGACTAATAAAGAAGAAGAAGAGTTGGTGGACGTAGCCCCACACTGGGGTGAACCACGTATATCATGTGTTGATGTGCTTTGTGCAATGATGTTCATATTGTTTATGTATTTTTATTCTTAGTTCACTACTCTTGATGTATGATAGATAGATCTATGAATGCTTAGTTCTTATGTATGATGAATGATAGATCCGAGTTGATAATATGTGATAAATGATTAGATGTTCTTAATCTTGATTATTACTGGATTGATATGTAATAGGGGTTTAACCTGCGATGTGAATAAGGTTTAAGACCTAATGCATGTTATTGGCTAAGTGCTATGTTAAGTGTTGTAATCAAAGATCTATGTCCCATCTTGGTTGTAGATGCCTGAGTTCTTCAACTCCCCTTGCCTCTACCTCGGGTGAGACTTCATCTGCTTCACAGGTGTTTCCAAAAGAGCCACTAGCTAGGTTGTTTTTGGTGTGTTGTTGAAGCGTTGAACCCTGGGTCTGCCCCTATGCCAACAATAATCAGTGGGGTTTATATTTTAGACTTCTTGTGCATTGGATTGTATGTCATAAATTAAGTTATATATCTTAGATCCTTACGCATGTGTATTTTATGTGTTGAATGATGGATTATTAATAGTTTCTTGCGTCAACAAGTGTATTAGTGAATGATGGACTAGTATCTTTACATGTGTTAATAGATTTATCAATGAACTGGATTATTAGCCTTTATTGCGCCATTAAATTGTTAATGAATGATTTATGTAGACCTTAGAATTCCTGCGCTTATGAATTATTGTCACATGTGATGGTTTATAATGGTTTATCTTGTTCTTACCTTGAAAATTATGTTGATTATTGTAAATTCGATGATTGGTTTAATCATGTTCCTCGAAGTAAGTAGATGTTTCTTGCACCTTAAATATAAGGATAAGTGGATGATTTATGCCTTGGATTACACTGTTGTTGATTGATTTAGTAATTGAGTTCTCTTGCACCATGGAATTTTTATGTTACATGTGTTGTTGACGTGGACTTGATTGTGTGGGTGGGATGTAGACACCTCCTTGTTCCTCAAAACAATCGCCAACCCTGAGACCTTAAATGGTCAAAATCGATGGGAACCTGGACTTGAGCATTGCTTATGTGTCCTGAAGGTCCTAACCTTACAAGGTAGGTCAGTCAGGTAGTCATATTGTATCTATTTCCTGATTGAATGTAGTCTTAAATTGTTTCAAGATTTTGTGTTGGGATAATCTACTACACTATGTACGTTTATGTGTCACTATCCTTCATTGACGTGTTGATTGAATTGATATTTATTTCAATGACGAGTAGTGATTGATGTTAGTACCTTGTGTCGTTATTCATTATGATTTATCTTGTTTATGCGTCATCATTGTTGTATGAACGCAATGCTCTTAGGCTATTATTTATTTGTGTTAATGTGTCGTTATGTGTATCGTTATTCATGGCAGTAATTTGGCAGGGTTATGTCATGATTGATTGATAATGTGTTAATATTGTTTCATTAATATATATTCAATGATGTGACATGATGTAGCTATTGTTGTGTTGTATATTTCCTAACGCAGTTTTTTTTTTTTAGCTATTGTCTGTTGCTTTTGTTTTTATAACGGCGGGGTCATTACATTTCCTCACAAATTAATGTTGCATTAACTCCCTTAAGTAAACCATGATTGTCAATGTGCTTTAGACACTAAAATTCTTTATAAGTCATACTTGATTCAATAAACATTGAAATCGTGTTCCTAGGAGTGAATTTATTATGAATATCTTCCATAACAACATAATGAATATTTTCAAGAACTCCATCTGCTCAATTAGATATTCAAATTTAGAACTTGTAGAAAAATTGATACTTAAGTAGTTTTGAATTGCACCAATAATATCACCTTCTTCCACATTCTAAATTGGTTTACTAGAATACCAACTACCAAGATCCCTCCATTTATGTTTTCCCTCTTTAAATCTATATTTAAACCATCCTCACCTCTTCTTGAGATATAACATGTTTTTTATTGAATAATGAGACACATCCTTTCTACCATGTTCAATGTCCTCTTGTACAAGAGCTAGTAATTCTTAAGAAACACCAATATTTTTTTGGTCATGTTGATCAATGAGTACCAATGGATAAAAATAATCTATTTTTTTCCCTATGATTGGGGTGAACTATTTTTTTCCCTCCAACTAGGGTGAATTGTAGTACTATGTTATGTGGTGCCAAATTAGGAACATCAAAAGCATCATTTTCCCTAGGTCGACCTCTTTGATTGAAGATATATTTTGTAGTTGGTATTTCTGAATGATCCATTATGAAAAAATCCCCTATAACCTACAAAATACCAAAATCATTATAAATTCTATGTTCTATAATCGTAAGAAAAAACAATGATAACAATTGGGTTTTAGTTATATGGAATTCAAGCCATGTTTTTTCTATATTAATCAATAGATTTTGGATATGGTTAAAATTGGTCAATAACTAAGAGTAAGAGGGACAATGCTAGAAATATATATGTTCAACATAAAATAAATGTTTTGATACACAATTATTATCCACTAAACATAGGGCATGTTATGATCCTACTTATATTATATATTAGAACTATATTTATGATACGATTTTTTTTTTCAATTGAGACTTTCAAATTGATTATACAAGATCAAAGTGTTATGGACATAAGAAATTTCATATTTTCAATGCAAGAAAAAAACAATGTACCTAGTTCTCCAAGCAACGTTGAGCAGTTGGTTGCAAACTCAAACCTAATTGGAATTCTTCACCTCTTCCTTACTCCAAATTATGAAACTTTTCCATTTTATAGATAAAAGGAGTTAACAATTCTAAAAACCTTTTCACAATTTCAATTCCCCCCCCAAAAAAAAAACTCAACCATGGAACTCAGGTTTTCCTACTCCGATCATTTTGATTCCTATCACCATAATAAGCTTTGAAATCATCCATAAACCTATAGAATCAAATTGTATCGATGTTGAGTCACCCACAACACAAGTTGGTTTATGGAAAACACTACATAACATATTTTAGGATGTGGCACATACATAAGTCACATGCCCTCCTCATACATGTGCCACATTTGTCCAATCAAACCCATACTCTTTCTCTCTCACTGCCATTTATGCCACAATCAACATCTTCAAATGCTTGTTTTTATGCTACAATCATCTAATGTAGCTCACCTTGCAACCCCTGCTCCTATCTTGACAGTAACTTATGGCACAATCAATTCCAGATTAATTTGTGGCACATTCCTAATTATTCGGGTCATGTTAGTTAGTAAATGTCCCCTCATAAATTTGAATAGTTGTTGTTACTAAATTTACCTAGTGTTCTCAACCCTAATTTCTAAGAAAAAAAAACATGATGTTTCTTTCATGTAAATTTGAATTTTTTTTATTAAGATAACTCATTGTGGCCATCTTAACTTATTTAATCTAAAATATTATTAAACATTAAAAAACAATCTTAAAAAAAATATTTTATTTATAACTTTAAAATATAAATAAGACTACATGTTACCCATTTTATAAAAAAAAATCTATTTTTTTTATTGTTTATTTATTTATATATAAATTATATTAAAAAATATAAAAATGATTAAATATGTATATAATTAAACAAAATACTACATTATTTATTTATTTATTTAATTAAAAAAAAATAACATAATCAACTATATATTATCAATATAATTATAATTAATACAACATATTTATTTAAATTGAAACTTATTTTATTACTTAATCAAATTATTAAATGGAGCAAGTATATAATTTAACTCACTTTATACCAAACACATCCACTCTGTATCAAACAATTTTTCAATTAAATTTTCACATAATCAACTATATATTATCAATATAATTATAATTAATACAACATATTTATTTAAATTGAAACTTATTTTATTACTTAATCAAATTATTAAATGGAGCAAGTATATAATTTAACTCACTTTATACCAAACACATCCACTCTGTATCAAACAATTTTTCAATTAAATTTTCACAATTTTTTAACCCACTTTGTAGAAAACACATCCACTTCGTATCAAACAATTGTTCAATTCAGTTTTCACATTTAAAAAAAAAAAAGGTGTGTATCTCATATGATTAGATTTAATATGATTTTATCTTAATTTCTTAAACTATATATATATGTCTTACTTTTATATAAGATAAAGTTTATTAGTTAAAAAAAAAAAAATGAGTTATTAAAAATATTTTGAGGTTAAATATATTGGTTATACTTATGATTAGATTTAAGATGATTGTATCTTAGTTTCTTAAATAAGATATATATATATATATATATATATATATATATATATATATTATTTTTATATAAGATAAAGTTTATTTATTAAAAAAAAAATGAGTTATTAAAAATGTTTTGTTGAAATTATTTTCAAAGGAAATGTAATGAATGAAAACATATTTTTTTATATATTTTGGTATGGAGTATATTTATTTTAAACCCAGATTTATTAAGGTGTAAATTTTTTTATTATCTTGTTTAATATTATTGTATTAATTTCTTCATATTGAAATTTTGATTACTCTTGGTATTTGATAACCTTGAGTTTAAGATGGATTTATGTTGGTTTAGTTTTTAAATTTTTTAGATATTGTTACATAAATATAAATATCTATGTACATAATTATTTATTTTTTATTAAAATGAAAACTTAAATTGATACAATAATTTTTTTAATTGGTGACACCTCTTTTCCATACTAATCTATAAAGTACTTCACTATTCTTAATACAAATATTATTTAAAAAATCATCTTAATGAAAAAATTGTTTAACAGCTTTAATGAAAAAATTGTTTAACATCTTTCCAGATGATCCAATGGTTAATACCAGAATTTCATATAATTAACCAATGACTTACAAATTCAATTTTACAAATTTGATGAAAAATTATCAATTTGTCAAATTTGATGAATTTCATATACCAAAACTTGTACAAAAACCCACTCCATATTCTTAGATTTTTTTTTTCTTAAAAGCAGTTGGATACAATGGTAGAAAATGAGGAGTTTTTCATCATAGATCAAGATTCAATTCCAATAAGATCCAATTAAATCTTAGTGAACTTAATAATCTTCATCTTCTATTATTTTAATAAAAAATAGTTAAATTTCACTAAATGAAAATAAGTTTTCATTGAAAAAAAAACAATGACAAAACCATTGACATTATAACAACAAAACATTTATGCAAATGATTGAAGCCTCTGATATGCAATCCAAAAAGCATTCCTCTGAAGTCACAATCTTTAAAATCCGCCAATAAGAGGTTAAGTGCTGTTGATTTCCCAACATACCAAAACCTGGCTTATTCCTGAAAAAGCAATATGTACTAAAACCTCCCTTATTCTTGAAAAGCATTACTGTAATTCTCCATCTTTGAGATCCAATCCAAATAGCAATCATCAATAGTCACAACCTTTAAAATCTAGTCACAATCTTTAAAATCCGCGGACAAGATGTTAAGGGCTGTTAATTTCCCCACGTACCAAAACCTCCATTTTTCCTGAAAAGCAATACTGTAATTGGGYGGTTGGGCACATGTCTTGCCCAGGGGAGTTTTCACTRGCGAGCAATCCACGAGTATGTTATAAGCCAAGCAATGTTCGCAGTTGTTTGTGACTTCCGCCACCATGAAATCTTTTCTCACCATATATGAATCCAATTGTAGGTCATTCAGCGAGCACGGTGCTGGCTTATGTGGGCCTGAAGGCGGAACTGCATTCAAACACCACCAAATTCATATTCGAACTCCGAGTAAATTTTAACCTAATATCTGTGTTTTTTATTAATACAAATAAAATTTCTAATTATTGGTTTGTTTCGTAGATAAAAATACTAAACAGAACTTAAACTTGAATTTGAAAGCCATTGATGTAATTCTTACCCGTGTGGAGTTGAGCAGTTAAAGACGGAGCTGCGAATTTGATTTCCGGGCTGCCAATTGACAAAAAAAAAAGACAAATGAAGACGAAAATCACAGAGCCTGAGGATGCCATTGTCAGATAAAACGAAACAAAACGCGTCGGTCTTTGTATCAAGATACAAAATCTGACGGGATTGGTGTCTTTCACAGGCCCCCGAGAACACATTTATATTCCATGATTCCATCTGTAAAAAGCTATCGGAATCTGCTGTCCTCATTGGGACATAGGAAATGGTTCTCCTTGGTATTGAATTCCAGACTAGGACATAGGAAAATGACTATCCAGGTTGGCATTGAATTCATTTTGGTTCGACAACCCTCATTGCATGTGGCGCATCTGGCATAAAAAATCTGTAAAAGGTCTCTGTGAGCAAAAAATTGAAGAGTTACGAAGGGTTTCTGCGTTGAAATATTCTGATTCCGAAGTATTGTGCGATAAATGTTCCACTTATCGATGTAGGGTTAAACAATGGTGGCGATCTCGTTGATCGTAATATCTTCTGTGGGAGAATCCAAATTATACCCATCGAAAGAAGAGCATTTATCTTGCAATTATGATCATTTTTATCTGCGTTGTCCATAGGTACTGTAGCAACAGCTTTGTCTTCTTTTATGGAATAAGGTCATTTTTATTTGCGTTGTTCATCGGTACTGTAGCAACAGCTTTGTCTTCTGAATAAGGTAAGGTAAATTTAGAAAAAAAACAATTTTAATAATGATTTTATTTTTTCTATATTAATTAAATTCAGATAATTTGAGTCATTTTAAAAGCTTGTGAAATTTTCAAAGTAAATTTTTATGGGTAAAATTTTCATTAATCAAGTGAAACTATAATTTAGACTAAATTTTTTATTAAATTTGGGAAAGAAATTTAACATAAATGAGATTTCAAATTTGTCCACTAATTAACTTACACCAATCCTTAATATGGTTAGATTTTGTCTCAGTACGTTTCGAACAAATGATGTTAATCAGGGAGTACCTTAATAGCACATTAAATTACTTCTTATTTTACATTAACATTAGCATTAATTTAAAAAAACATAGTTTTTGTTTTTGCAGTTTTGTAATATCTTAACTTTTGATAGTTTTCACTTGTTAATGTTTTATGTAGATCAACCAAATACTTTGTCATATTCTCAAAGTGAGTTATTACATTGTTCATAATTTTTTAAATTTCAACTTAAACAATGATAAGACTTTTAATGTTAGAAGTTGCAAAGTTACTTGATGTTACATGGAATTTTAAGATTAATATGTATGTTATTAATATTCAATTCATGCATTTCTCATGAAAAACCTTCATTTCTTAAGTCAACTTTTCACATAAATATTTTTTACATATCACAACCACTACCACCTTCACAACACCATAAGTTCATTCCTTAGCAACAACATCATCGAATATGATTTCTAAATTAACTCTTATTTCCTTAAAATAATAACTCAAAAGATGTCTTTATTTAAAACAATGTATGTAGACATTCTCACTATTGTTTCTCAATGTAAGCCTTCTTTGAATTCTCTTTAAAAATGCACTAACAAATAATCCATCAAGCATGTCTACTAAAATAATAACATGTATTGTATGCTAGAATAATAATAAATAATAAAGCATGAATATGATGATACTCTGACATAAATTTGTAGCAAATGAATTAGTAATAAATTTATGTCCATTAAATTATTAAATGATTAAGCAAAATCAAGAATAATATGAATCATCCAAATAAAAACATTTTTTTATTTCATATTAAATAAATGCTAAAAAAATATTCATATTTAACAAATAAAACTATTTTTTTGTGTAAACATACATCTATTAACTTTTGAATCTAATGATAGAATTTTGAAAGATATTCTTCATAAACATGTTTGTTGTAATGTATATTCCAAAATTTGCCAGTCGATGGGGTTATTGCAGAACTATTCGATTTACACATGACCAAGTCGTGTAAAGCTATACCTTGTTTCTTATGTGGTGGGATTAATCTAACTCGCATGATTCCATTATGATAAAATAGTCGCTTCCCTCCGGTCACATGATACAATTGCACCACCAATTTATGGAACATGTTGTAGTGTGATATTAATCAGTTAAAGTTAACATTTATCTTTGTTTTTCATGGTTTCCTATTTGTTCACGGTGAATGTCTTTATAAAATTTATAATGGTTGTAAAAATAAAAATACATATTATGTAAAAATAAAAATACATATTGTGTTGAAATTTTGTAAATTTTAAAAATAAAAATACATATTATGTGTCGAAATTTTGTAAATTAATAAAATTGTTATTTATTAATATGTAATAATAATAATTTATTTTTAAAGTTATGGTTAAGCTAGTATATTAAATTGGTGTATGAGATCTCTTTGTTTGCGGGATAAAGGATCCTCTTTGCCCAGCAATTTGACTGGTAAAATTTAAGAAAGTGGATGTTTTTTAGTTTTGAAAAAATTATAAATTAATAAATTATTATTTTTTAATATATTGTTATGTTTTTAAAAAAAAATTATTCATAAAAATGAAAAATTTTAGTGAATTTAATTTTAATAATCAAATTATTGTTTTAAAAGATTTTTGTCTAATAAATAATAAAATTTTATATATTAATAATACCGATAGACCAATTAGATCTTAGTGGATGTTAATTATCATCATCATCATCATCATCATACTAATTTGGTGTCAAGCTTAATAATAATCTTAAAATTAAATTATATATATATATTTTATAAAAATATATCTTTTAATCTTCAAAAAATATAATAATAATAATAACAATAATAATAATTTTTTTTTAAAGTTATGTCAAAATTAAACACCAAATTAATGTATTAGATTTGAACTTATAATCTCTTAAAAAAAAATACATATTCTTAACCATTAAATACACAATAAATATATAATGTATAGAAGAGGGAAATGCCTTTTATTTATATATATATATATGGCATTTCCCTCCTCTATACATTATTATTATCTGTCCAAATCTATTATATATATATATATATATATATAAAATCATAAGGCATTTCCCTCCTCTATACATTATTATTATCTGTCCAAATCTATTACATCTGTTACAGATCATCCATACACAGCTGACCGTCTATACAATTGTGCTCTTGCCACCTGCTCTCTGCAATTGTCTCGATGCTCTGTACAACCACCACTTCCACCTTCCTCAACGTGTTCCTCTTCAGTTCTCTCCGTAAAAGATCATACATGCAAGTTACGATGCTAAATGTTGACTGGCATTTGGGATTAACGTGTTTTTTCTGTTATTAATCTTTGGTACTGAAATCTATTTGTTAATAATGACGTCAAATTGATGAACAATTTAAATTTATATTTATATTTATATATATATATATATAAAAATATAATTAGTATATGTGATATATCAAATATATTTATGATTTTTAGATAAATAACATTTTCCACAATTAGAAAGCTGGCATGTTGGTTAATAGGTTATAAATCCTATGACATAGACTGGAATGTTTATAAATCCTATGTACTTTGTGCAGCGTGTTAATGAGTTACACTCATAGTAGGTTTTTGGGCATGGAAAATGTTCATCTCCATTCTTAATCACATCATGTAATTTCTAGTCTCCATTTAAGTTGATTTGTCATGTAAACGTGTAAATTATGAAGTCTTAACTCACTGTGAGTTAGTAGTTGGTAACTGTTACAAATCTTATGGCATCTGCATGGCATGTTTATGAGTCAATTCCATTGGTTAAAGCTTCAAGGTTGTGGTCTTTGCAGTTGTTGGAAAATAGCCATCTTCATCTTTGCATTAGTTAGGTTGAAGTTTGAAAGTTGAAAGGAAAGAAAAGATCTGAAGTTATAAATCCCATCATCGCACATAGTGCATCTATAATGGGTTAGAAAAAAAAGTCTATTTCCATCCCATTATATGATCTAACAGTGTGGAAATTGAAGATTGAGATGTAAGAAAATATGGAAATGAATATTTGATATACAATTACAATTTATATCTTTTGATGACACTATCATTATATTTTTATTGTTTAAACTTTTAGAAATTGTGATTGTATAAAAATTTTAAAAATAGTCATACTATTTATATTATTGTACTCATAATAAAAACTAAAAAAACACATATAATACATAATATTCAAATAATTTTAAAAAACTAAATATACACTATTAAACTATGACATCAGCTGTATTGGGCCAATGGACCACAATAAAGGAACATGTTATAGAGATGAGGACATTACCAGAGTGACAGATTATAGAACATGCATAGATTGCAGACGTCTGAGAATTTTAAAAATAGTCAATTATTTCGCTCAATTCCTCGAGAAGGCTCCAAAGTCGGAGCATTATAGGGGACCACCAAGGATAATACCAAGTAACGCTCGCTGACATTTATTACCAGTGGAAGCGTTGCAAGTGAGAAGAGATCGAACCCAACGGAAACTTGACAGAGGATGAGGATTTGAATTTGTTGATTGGATTAAGAGTGTACTGCAAAGGCGTGCCCCCAAACTGTGTCTCAAGTGCAAATATTAAAATGAAGAAAGACCATGCATTCTTATAAAGTTTTTATTTAATGGTATTAAATAAGTTATTATTTAATTAATGATGTTAAGTTGATGACAGATAATATTTTTTTATGGTTAATATTAATAATTTTGGACTGGATTTTTTTTAATTGTTTTTAAATAAATATTTTTTGGGGACTTTTTTTTTTTTCGAAATTTCTAAATAAGTTAATAGCATGTATATATATTAATCATACATAAGTTCAAAGTCTCCTTGGAATTGATGAATTTTGGAACACAGTTGCAAAACCTCACACCACATTCTTGGTTGGTTAAAGTTGCATAGTTATTCTCAATTGAAGATCCCGACCTTTTTGAATCATCGATTCCTATGTCTACGATATTTCCAAATTGAAGAAAATCATTAAATGGAAATGTAGAAAAATGTAAATAAATAAAACAACATTATGAAAACAAATTTAATGGTCATTAATAATAAAAAAATCCAATATCATGAAAACAAATTTAATGGTCATTATGGGTAAAATGGTGGCTTCATTATCATGGATTGAATTGTCAAAAAAAACACAAGAAAAGTGTCATCCATTTTTCATTTTTTATTTTGAGTGATGAAGTTATTATAAAATCTTGGTTTATATATACATTTGAATGTTATCTATGCATTTTTGGGATTGTTAGAGCACCAATGGAAGTCGATAGGTGGCTAAAGAATATTTCACATTCAGGTGGCTTTTCATGTGTGGTATGGAAATATGGTGAGTTGAAGGTATGGCACGACACAATGTAAATTTTTAAGGATGACTTAGAGTCAAGGCTAACCCTAATAATTATGATTAGATCCATAAAAACAAGGCATATATTGATGAGAAGGGTAGTTGATCCGTATTTTACGAGTATGATGGTTGTATTTTTAAAGAAATATCCCGTGAAAAGGAGGAACAAGCCGAACTTTGTAAAATACTAAACCCTTTAGGATATTAGAGGTTATGGTTTCAATAATTGAGCACATGAGATCAATTTGGACTTTGTCAAAAATCTAACCTTAAGGAGTTGGTTGAGGATATCACAAGTGACCAAGCCGATGAAGACAATGATCATTTTTTGTTATGTCAAGTATGATTACATTTTAAGGTTTGTAACATGTTTTTAATCTCCAACACATGGATAAATGTAATGGTGTTGTTTGACAGTGTCGAAGAGATCAAGTTATAGAGGATGATTATTCTTGACTTTGTCAAGGTTATTAATATTAAATTACATTGTAAAATATATAAAGTAGGAAACATCTTCCAAAGGGTTGGACCCTCAGGCTTGTGGTACTATCTTTTGGGGATGCTGAGGAACCATGCATTGATGGTTGTTCCTTCATATTTTATTCTCAATTTACAAGTTATAAGACATATTAATGCTACAATTTGAAGTAAATAATGTTGTTCTCTTTCCTCTATCTTTCATGTATTTCTTTCTAGGTAGTTTGAGGTGAGTATGGGCTAATGTTATGACTACTTTGCCCATGATTTCCTATTATAAATTAAAATTCATCATAGAATGTTGTGACCACATCATTATACAACATTCTACATATTAGGTGGGTACAAATGCCATCCTATAGGGCATGTAAGATGGCATCTCTGCCTAAAATCCTATGGGTAGAGATGACATCCTACATGCCCATAGGATGGAACCTCTTCCCACAAGACAATAGGATGCCATCTCTACCCACATAATAATTGGACCTAAATATTAAGATTCGTTGGAGAACGATTTGTTAACCAAACTCAGAGGAGATCCAGTTCCCCAATTAATTGGAATTGATTGTGAACCAAAGGTAAATTGATCTTAATACCTTTTTGAAACACCCAAAATGATTGATTTCTGGTCTAGTTCAAGAACTGACATTTTGAGAAATTAGATTACAATAGAGATTCATATGATAACATATTATAATGAGTGAGACTAGTTATTGAAGGCATGCCTCATCAATGGGTTTTCATGTTTGGTGAGGCTAAACTCATGTACGCCTAAATGTCCTTTCTATGGGCTTAATTCTTATTTAATTTTCATGTCTTTTTGAAATCCCTAAAGTATATAAAATATTGGGTTGACTTGCAATGGAGAACCGAAACAAGAATGTGGAACTAGAATAATGTGGAGGTAGCATGTCTTTAAATGGAACAATCAGGAATGACAAAGATTATTTAACTATGGAGCCTAACTTTGAAATGTGCTTCACACCTTTGGCCTAGGTTTTTTGAGTGATAGGATGCAAGATTTTTTTTGAGCTTGGTCTTTTAGGCTTAGCTAGTTGATGATGTACCAATGCTAGGAGAGCAATTAACCTCTTCAGATGTCTGAATTTATCCAAAACATCAAATAAGAAGTAAGGAATACATTTTTTATTTTTGATATTTAAGACAAAAACCTAATTAGAGATGTAGAGAAGTTGAGCAAATTATTCCAAATGAAGTGTTTTATAGGATAGATTTAGATAGTAATGAGTGCAAGTAGGCTAGCAAGGAAAGTAGTATAGACCTAATGTTACCTAATGGCCAAATTTTAAAGTGGAATTAGAGTCTTGATCTGAGAATTCATATTGGGTTCTGATTCATGTGGGAGAATGGGAATAAATGGATCAAAATCTATAATCATAACAAGGAGAACACCTTCTTGTTGAGGTTTTTATGGAACCTTCCTGAAAAATCTATTCATTCTTTGTTTATAGTGAAGGTTGTTAGTAGAGGTGGGTGGCTAGAGGTTTTTGTGAAGGTTTTTTATCGGTGCGCCTTTAAGGTCGATACACATTGGTGTGTACATGAACAATAAAACATAGATGCTTCAATGTTCAAAAGCACCGCCATAATTTATAATAAAAATTGCATGCACTAAATAAAGCGCACCAGTGTCGTTGAACATTGCACATTGTTGCACCTCACTATCATCATGCACACCGCAATATGGTAAATAAAAAAAATTACCAAATTGATTTTCATTGTTACAATGCATCATGTGCTTCCAAACTCTCAAGAAAGCACCGATGGTCACCGTACCTACAACGATACCCTATTTTCGATACTCTACACCGACTTGGATTGCTCCATTGGTAGATTCCACACATTTCCAAATTTTAGAAATTACCACAAATTTTCATTTCCTTTAAAGGATGAAACCATCCCTCCCCAAGACATAAGAGGTTAGGTAAATTGTTTATTACCTTCCTACTTGCATTTTCATCTAATCAAAATTTGAATTTATCTTGAAATTTGACATTTTTTTGAATTTTTCTTTCCAATTCTGCACAATGCACCTAAACACTTTGGATCACCCCGAAGTGATGCATATTGTGTTAAATTCATAGTGAGAATTTCCATCGGTGCGTCTCATATCTATTTACGCACCTCTGTTATTCAAGCAATAGACCCACGATAAATTATAAAAACAAAGTGGTGCATCCTTCAGAATGTTCCCCAATCGATGCATAATTAGGTTTGATTCGCTCTATTACATTTAATTTAATTAACCAAATCGCTAACTTAACGATTTATAAAATTTAAGATAGTGGTGCAACCATTTTAACCAACCACACTAGTACTATGTACATAACTGCATCGGGACATATATTGCCCAACTTGACATAGCGGGGCATCTCATTGGATGCCTTGTTCCCAGTTCCATATCCATTAAAACACACCATGGGAAAAGCGTCAGTGATCCACTATCATGGTGGCACTATTTCGTTAATAGGAACACATCACATTGCTTTAGCTGTGATAATGAAATTTAACCTAGTGGTGCCCATCAATCCAACAAATTCCCCCATGTTGTAAAGACAATGATATAGGGGAGTATTTTTAATAATCAATTAGAGCGATGTGAATTATTAGATGCATCGATGCAATCTATGGCAGTGAGAAAATAAGTGTGGCACACTGGTGCATAGAATCTAAACTCACGCATCATGACATGTTTTGAAAAGTAGACATCGTAGTGCTCCTTTATGGTCTATACACACCAGTGCATCAATGTTAAAAATCACATACAGACTTTATAATAGAAATTACATGCACTGAATAAAGCACACTAGTGTTGTTGAACATTACACACTGGTGCACCTCACTGTTGTCAGGCACACCGCGGTATGGTAAATAAAAAAAATTACCAAACCAATTTTCATTGTTATAGTGCATGTCGTGATTCAAAACTCTCATGAAAGAACCGATACTCATCATCCTTCCAAATACGCCATGTTTCCATTGCTCTACACTAACTTGGATAGCTCCATTGGTAGATTCCACACATTTCAAAATTTTGGAAATTACCATGAATTGTCATTTCCTCTCAACAGTGAAAGTGTTCCTCCTTGGGACATAAGAGGTCAATTAAATTTTTTATTACCTTCCTATTTTCATTTTCATCCAATCAAAATTTTAATCTAGATTGAAATCAACATTTTTTTTCATTTTTTTTTCCAATTCCACATGGTGCACCTGAATGCTTCAGCTCACCCTGAAGTAGTTTGTATTGTGTTAAATTCACAGTGAGCACCACCACTGGTTCATCTCATATATATGTACACACTGGTGTCGTTCAAGCAAGAGAACCACAATAAATTATAAAAACAAAGCATTATGTCGTTGGGAATTCCCCACAATCGACGCATAATTGGCTTCGACCCGCACCAATACATTTCAATTAATTAACCACATTGTTAACTTAACGATTTATAAAATTTAACATAGTGGTGCAACCATTTTAACTAAACACATCATTACTATTTATAGAACTGCACCAAGACATCTATTTTCTGACTTGGCATAGCAGGGCGTCTCATTGGATGCCTTGTTCTCTGTGCTTTATCTTTTACAATGCATTCACTGAAAAAAAATGTTGATTCCCCAATATCATGGTGGCACCAGTACATTAATAGTAACATATCACACTGCTTCAACTGCGATAATGCAATTTAACCTAGTGTTTCCTATTAGTCCAACAAACATATTGGTGTTGTAAAGACAATGACAATGGGGAAATTTTTTAATAATCAATCAGAGAAGTGAAAATTATTAGACACACCACTAAAATCCGTTGTGGTCTGAAAATAAGTGTGGTGTACCTATGCATATTCTCTAAATGTACACACCACGACATGTTTTGAAAAATAAACATCATTTTTCGTATTTTGTAAGGCCCTGTTCATGGTGTGTAAGTAATGCAACACTCTGTTAGACATCATGTCAGTGCTCTGGTAAACCCAACACACTGGTGCTTTCAGTTTAATAAAGGGCACCAATGATTTCATGTGCCATAAATTTTAGCGTTGAAATGCGTATTTTTTAATGAAATGAATCGGTGCAGTTAAAATAACTTAACTGACACGATTACAAGTAATGATTTGTTGCAAAGCATCCTATGCGATGCACCACTCAAATACTTAGTGGTGCAACAAGAAACGTGGCACCAATGTGTATTATTAAAAACACTACATGGTGGTGCTTTTTTTCTAATAGAGCACACCGCTGACGGGGCATATGTTATTTTTTCGATGCACCAATTACTTTTTAATATTATTTTACAATATATATATATATATATATATATTTCTTTAAATACATATCATTTACATATGTATTTGTTTTATAATTTCAATTTATTTTATCTATATATATGTGCCTAACAATATTTGTATGTAAATGATATATGAAAACGACGAGAGGAAGAGAAGCAACAACAACAGGATGAGACACACACATTTGTGTGTGAGTGGGGGGCTAGGGGGAGGGAGTGGGAGGTGTTCCCTCACCCTATTTCACACCCATCACATGACCTTTAGATGGATGTTGGCTTCCTAAAGTTTTATCAAGAGGGTACATCCCTTAGGGGTAAATATTTTTTGTTACAAGAGTTGATCCGTTGTTGGGATCACGGGGAACATGGGTTTAGGGTTAGTCCTAATCTATGGTATCATCCTGCAGATGAGGATGTGTATTTCATAATTGGGTTCTCTAGGAGGGGGAGATTTTTCCCATTTCCCTGTGCTACCACCTGGTGTTGTAGGAGAGACCGAGTTGCCATATGTGCAGAGATATGTTTGTCCACATGTTCATGCCACTTAGGAGTTCTAGGTTCGTGGTGGTCGATTGCGGATAAGTTCATTTTATAAAGAGGACATTAGGTCCCTGTGCCTTATTCTCTCAACATTTTAATTGTATAGATTTGATGGGAAACACATTAGTTTCTCTATGTTGTATTATCTAGATAGTTTATTGTTGAGGCCTAATTGATTTGGTGGTCAAACATTTTTTGAGACAATTGTGGCGTGCATTAGATCATTGTTGTGTTTTTTTACATGGGATGAGATTCTTCCCATTCATGTCATAGTTATTTACACTATTTTTTGAGAGGCTTCATGCCACTCGACCAATATCATCCAGTTTTCCTGCAAGGCCTATGTTTTATGTGTGTATGTGCATGTGGGGGTAGTTTATGCCCAAGCGGGGCCAATATGATTTTCCCATTTCTCTAGTCGGTAGGGAAATATGTTATTTATTGGCTAGCGAGGAAAATCCCATCCTCAATATTATAGGGTATCCGTACACAGATATGGATTGGATAGGATTTCCAAACATTTGATTTACAACAGATGAGCCAAAAAATGAGAGAGGTAATATTATTGTTATGTTTTGATAAATCTAGTCGCATATTTTTATGTCTTGTTAATGCACATGTAATTTATTGTCACATATGTTGGGGATGATTCTTTTCATATATTGGCACATATGTTGGGGATGAGCCTTTTCAACATGAGGATAAAGTGATGGAGGAGGTAAAGAACTAACTCCAATACATAGACCCCACATTCTACACAGTTTAGGTTGGAGAGTCTGGCTAGAGGTGGTAGATCCATTATATCATGTCATGACTAGCCACGAAGTGGTACCCACACCCTGTTAATGTTTTATGCTGATATTATAGTTCTTTGCATTTCATAAAGATAAGAGCATAATAACCACAAGATCACTAAGAAATACACATCCACAAGTACACAGCATTTATCCTGGGAAACCCTCTAGGGGAAGAAAACCC
>ML798320.1:17507-55557 GCA_009831015.1 Picea engelmannii | reverse complement strand
CAATTACCGACTTAGTTAATCCTCAATGGGGATTAACCTAACAATAAAAATAATAATAATGACATGATTAATCCACAATGGGGATTTAATCCAATAACAAAATAATAAGAATGCTCTTCGCAGTTACATTATTTCAACAACTGGTACAATATCTCTCTATGATATGGAGGAATTGTCATCGTGACATGAAATTGTTGTTGTTTCATATGTTGGAGCCATCAACCTCATCAATATGTTGAGGGGTGGTGCTCATGATCCCACTACATCTATATCATTAACAAAGCCATCCACATCCTCTAATCCACCACATTCTCTTCCTCCTCCTCATGATTCCCCTCCACATGTGTTTGAACCTACATCCATGTATGATCCTCCTCCTCCTCCTCCCCCTCCACATGTGTCTGAACCTGCATCCACATCTGATTCTCCTCCTCCTACTTCTCCTTCACATGCATCACCATATTCTACTAATCCTTCTCCTTCTTCTCCAGTTGTTTCACCATCCATTGATCCTTGTCTTTCTCCTAGTACACATGTTTCATGATCCATTGATCCCTCTCCTCATCTTACTTCACATGTGTCATAATATTTTGATCTTTTGGACACTATGTTCACATTGGGTACTTCTTCACATATTCATGATATTGATAGAGATACATTTGGTAGTGCACTTTTATTGGCATTTGTTTCTGAGATAGTTGTTCTTGATAGAGGCTCTACCTCTAGTAGCATACACATTGATAAACCTGGCTCTAGTGGTGGACCTATCTAGTAGTGGTATTGATTGACATGTATATTAATTGTTTTATATTTGAATTGAGATTTAAATCTGAAATGTTTATTGCGGATTATTTTGAGATGTATGTTTGACATGTATATTCATATGTATATCACTAATGTTTATTTTTTTTTTCATATAATGTTGTGGTCATGGTTGTTGTTGTGGTTTGATTTGTAAAATGTAGTATGAGTATGCTAATAGAAAACATTTTTAATGTTTTCTCAGTTTTTAAGTGAAATTTGATATGTATCACTCATTTAAATTAGCAGTTACCATATAATGTTGAAATTTTGTTTTATGAAAGCATTTAATTTGGATTATTATTGAAAAAAGTTATAACCATAAATGCCATATAATGTTTAAGTATTCTTCAAGGTGAATTTTTTGTTGTCTAACAATATACAATATGTTGATTAAATGTGTTTAGAAACAAAAATACTTAAATATGATGAGTGAAACGATTGTGATTTAAATATTTGTGTCTTTTTTCATATATTATAAAAATAAAATCATAACATAATTAAGGTTGCTAGAATATGGTATGTTAGGATTGGTAGGGTAAAGAAGCTATCCATTTTCATCAAACATCTGCTTGCAGTATCTTTCTCCTTATAAGAGCTTACAAAATTTTGGGACTATGAAAATATCTTGAGCATCTGACCTCAATCCTGAATCTTGATCCTGCAAAATTGAATGAACAATTATTCAACTGCACTTGCATACACAACATAAATTCAATGATATAAATGAATTATCAATAAAACATGGATGTACAATATTTGACATGAGAGAACTTGAAGGACTTCCAAAGACACAGAATGATGTGGAATATGAAGAATTGGCCATTTCATATTATAATTCTTTTTTCCTGCATTTGAGCCAAAACCGTCATCTTGGGTAACATAGAGCAATCTAACTTAAAAAATAACTTCGAATAACTTTTATAACTTGATGGTTCACTTCATCATATAAAGATACATTGGCGCATATGGATAAACCAAATGCACTAGTCTGTTTAATTAAGAAAAGCACCAATTCTAGCATTTGTTATTGCCCCCTCACAACAAAACCTCTGAAAAATTTAAATGCATATGTTTGCATTTTCATTATGAAAATTTAACTGTCTTATGGTCTATTATTACTTACACATCACACTAGTGCGTTTTGAACTATATAGCACACCAACTGAAGCAAGTTAGAAAAATAGTGCGCACTTACTATCAATACTTTGAAATTTATTACGAAAATAAATCGATGCATTATATGTACACACCACATTGGTTTGATACTCATGGTATAATGCACTAAAAATGTAACTTTCGGAAGAAAGAAAAGTGTGTGCGTTTATTATCAATGTGTTGAAATATACAATGAAAAAATGAGTGGGAATTTGAGTTTTTGTGTTTATAAAGGAAAACCCTATTCACTCTTTTATTTTTTTGTCAAAATTAGAAAGAAGATTTGTGCAACAGATATATATCAACAATGACTTCGGAGTGGGTGGATTTGTTTTTAAGAGCCAAATTCAAGGGGGATTACTATAGATCACATAGAAATTGACAAATGAGAAATTTTAGGTTTATGATTTCATTCTTTTAATTATATTAATGATTCTTCTATTTGATTCAAACAATTTTCATTACATTCCCAAACCAAAAAAAGGGTTTCATAGTTATTAGTTGATCCGGATTATTTTTAGCATGAAATGAGAGCAGAGATATCGCATATATCCAATAATATAACAGAAATATATCAGAGATGCAACCATAAACACAGAGATACAATAATACATGATTTCTATTAATGAAATAAATGTACAGAAATTGTAAAAATACAGAGTGAAAGACTCGCTAGAATGGTGGCAGCTTATCTCTGAGAAGAGATGTGACGGCTACTCGCATTCACAAGAAGATGATTACAATGAGGCTCTGAAGGATTTTTTAAAATAAAATGAAATTCCAAAAACCTTATACATCCAAAAAACCTAACCCTAATTGATGAAGCGCCAAAAGTCATGTGGGCCTCATTTGGGTAAGTGAGTACATCAACTTCCTGGGGTCGTAACGTTTGCATATGATCTCCGTTTTAGGCGTGTGATAGCTTGTTGGAAAGGTATCATTGAGGAGATTCATTTTGGGGGATCAATCATGCGTTTAGATATAATTGAGAACCTCGATCTCTAAAAACCTTCATTTGGGCCCTCAAAATGGCCCCGGAAGCTAAAAACTGCTAAAAATAATAAATTGCCAAAATTGCCAGAAAACTATTTTGAGCCAGTTGGAAAAGGTGGGATGCCACCAATATCCACCTGGATCATTAGTATCAGAAGCCCTAATTTCCTCACTTTTTTTTTTTTTTTTCTTTCTATATTTCACAAAAATATTTTTTTTTAAGAATCGTTTTTATAGGGTTTGTTTATTTTCATATGGGTGTTTCCTATTTGTTGCAATGAAACCACTCATTACATTAGATCCCAAACTATCCTGCCACTATTGATTTTTTTAAAAAACACCTTCACGGTGACCGGTGCATTGTGTACATAGTAAGAGAATCAATGCATATTTGTATGTAAACAACACCACTTAATTTAAATTAGAAATAATATTAAAAACTTCTTTTCATGGTTAGCGGTGTGCATTTTACCTAGATAAGCATCGGAGCACATTGTTTACAAAGCGCATCATTGAGTTTAAAATGGAGAACTTATTTTTTTGTATGGGAATTTCCATGTCTTAAATTTGTTTATGAGCCAACGGTGCATAATAAAAAATACTTAGGAAGCCATTCTTTTCTTAATTCATAAAGCACCGACTAAATGCAACAATTTGTATAACATTTTCAATTTCGCAATGACATTGTTATACTATATCGGTGCATATATGTATGGTTGATGAACCAATGCATATAAATATGGTTGATTCCCTAGTATGTATTAAGTTACTATATGCACCCGGATCTTAGTTATATATATATATATATATATGATGATGATGATTCTTAGGGACAAACAAGGGGAAAACCAAGACATGTCGGTAGGGATGTCCAAAAAAGTGTAGAATAGGATGGTAAAATAAATGAACATAATTGCATCATAAGAAGAGACATCTCAACAACGATGTGCATCAAATGTATGTAATCATTTATTTATTCTTTTATGTACATTGAACTTCATTATTGCGTGAAATACTAATTTTCAATTGTTTTGTTGTAGAAACGAAAAATAAAAACCATTCAACACATATGACATGACGACTAGGAATAAAAGGGTTGATTGCAAACTTTGTGAGTATTTACGTTTTCATCCTTTCTTAAGATTTCATGTTTGTTATGATCTTTATATCTAAATAATTAATTTACACTTGTCCATGGATGTCTTTTGATAGGTGCTAACATACAAAGAAGAGCCAACACATGAATTGATACACATAGGGTTAAGTATAGGTTGTGAGTATATGTTGAAGAACAAAAGTTTAATTGAACAATTTGTAGATAGCTATGTTGTTTAACTTCTCTTATTTTATAATTAATGAAAAAACATGAGAACTTTATATTGATTATATTGACCGTGCTTAATCATGTCGTATTAAACATGTAGGAAACACACTATGTAATGTAATCAACAAAGGAGATTTTGAGATAATTCATTAAGCATGGCTTCGAAACACTGTGTATTGTTTATGAAAGAATTGGTGCTAAGGTATGTTTTTTTATTTACACAGTCATGCATATTATAATATTTATATAAATGTAGATATAGTTATTTAAATTTATTTCGATGTTTGAAGAGGAAGATAAAGCGATGGAACATAAAAAACAAGCCTATGAAGAAAAAATTATGTTAAAAAACCGAAGTACAATACCACCTACAAATGATGAATAAGTGATGCATGCATGAAACTTGAGTGATGACAATAGTTCAACCGATGAATAGAAATAAATATAACTGAATGTTACTGCAAGTTTTATATTTTGGAATATTTTTCTATGAAAATTAGGGATTTTTCTTAATGTACTCGACATATTGTCCCAATTGCATGAGGATGTGTTACTAATAAGTGTAACAATTACAAATTGGTTGCAATTTGATTATTTTGAACCTTTACGTTGTCCCTTTTTGTATGACAATGTGTCCCTTATTCATATATAATAAGATGGGTTTCTTATTTCATTGCATTGTCAAATGTTGTAAAATGTTGCTTTCCTGAATAATTAATATGTGGATGATTTACAAATAACATAGATGTAATTGGTTGGATAATTCATTAATGTAATCATTATATCAAAATGAAATAACAAAAATATAAAATGATATTATTATAAAAAATTATTTAATTTTTAAATGATTAATTAAAAATTTGTAAAAAGCAATGAATTAGAATAAATACATATTAGTGCATTGTATTATTTTGAATTCACTAGACTCTTTGTTCCATAATATAGAAACCGATGCATTTTGAGGATTCATATGCATCGGTACGAAATATTGATAAAACACACATTTTTGTAAACGATATAGTGTACATTAAGATTATAGTTTAAAAATTATACAATGCTCATGTTTAAAATATACAACAGGGCACTAAAAATAATTTATGTACTGGTGAGTTAAGTATATTATACGCAACAAGGTTCTAAATATTATTTAGAAATTATTTCATTTACTACAATATACACACCGATGCTTAATAAAAATAATGGCGCTGACATCTCACCTCGAATATTCAAAATTTCACTACCCTTTAGTGCACATTGTAAAACAGACATCAGTACCTACTAATTACACAAGAATTAGAGTGCATGCTATATTAAATGCATTGGGTCTCGGGATAATTTGATTGCACAGGTTCTCACTATAACTTAAATGTGCCCAAGCACACAAAACCTAAAATTCATCGGTGCTTTATACACAAACAAGGTAGAACCGGTGTGTAGAAATTATAAGAGAAACGATGCTTTGCATATGACAAAAAAGGTGGAATTGGTGCGTAATAGTTATAAATTCACCATGGAATTTTTTTTATTATATTAATGATTTGGGACATTTGTATTATATTAACGAACCAGTGTGTTTGTATTATATTAATGCACCAATGTGTGTTTTTCAATACCACACGGATGCATTTTGACAAGAAGAACACCAAAAAAAAAACCTCCGCTACAACCTTCATCTGCCCAATTATTTTTTAGTTATATGGAACATCTGCTAAAACTATGAAGTCAATAGAGGAAGTTGTAGTGGAGTGTTTTTTGAAAATTTTGCCAAATTTTGTAACACTAAAAACCTCCGCTAGAAGATGTTCTTCTTGTAGTGAAGGGTAAAATCATGAAGGTGGGTAACACTTTTGCTTGTTTTATGACAAAAAAAACTATATTTTCACAAGTTCTTCAACTTCCGACATACAAAAGTATTTTTTTATTTAGAATTTCAGTTTACAGTAAAAACAAAAGTTGTGAATAATTTTTTTATATTTCTAATGATTATTTTTCAAATTTTTTTTATCAAGATTTGATATGTCAATTTGACAATTGTTTAACAGTATGTTCCTTAAACATGAAAGGAATGATAATGAGTTATTGTTTTCCACAACAATGTATCTATTATTAAACTTATGTTTTTAAGAAATGAAATATACTGCAACAATCTACAGAGACTCTATTTTATTATAACTATAAATTTGAATCTAACGGATGAATATTATAATTTCTAGAATTTTTTTAAGATGACCAAGATGAAAATGTTGCAGATTTTAAACACGTTTTTTTCTACACCTTGTATCTATCTTAATTTTTACTTAAAAGAAAAATCTAAAAATACCCTTTTGAAGAGAACTGTTTAAAAATTATGAATATAAATTTTCCATAATTTTCGGTTGTGTATTTTTAGAGATATGGATTTTTCATTTCACCGAATCATTATCTCACCTAAAAATTTTATTTAGTGATTTTTTTATAAAATTAAATAAAATTAGATAAAAACAATGAAAATGAAAACAAATTATACCCAATGAAAGTAGATTCAATTTTAAAAATGTTGGTATCATTTCTCAAACTAAATTTTGAGTATTTGTAGGAGTCCTCTACCTCCAAAGATGAAGTAATATGGAGAGAATTTGAAGTTTCCTGCAAACAGTCCCATTTTCAAGTTTTCGGCCGAAATATTCTTTCAGCCGAAACCTAGTTTTTAACGGAATCCGTTAAAAATAAACGTTTCGACCGAAAAGTCTTTCGGTCGAAAGATGCTTACCACAGGAAAATAGTTCACCCAAAAAATGTTGTACACGAATTTCGAGGGCACCGTTAAATTTGACGTGAAAATTTTCGGCCGAAAACAATATTTGTTCGGCCAAAAAATTGCCGCTAGAAATTTTGGAGAACCGATTGTCATGAAAGTCTTACCTAGATTCATGATTTTACCCTGAATTTACACCCTATTTGGATTTATCAATGTTATAATGGTTAGAGAGGATAACATGCTCCATTATCCCTATGTAGATAATGAAAAATCCATAAAGAACTATAAGAAATGGTTCCCATGTAATACTAACCTTATTAAACCCGTGATATTTCCCATATACTGTAGTGCAACCTACATTCAAATTGTGAGGAGGAACAAAAATAACTTATGAACAAAAAAAAAAACAATTTCCGAGATGGATACAAGTTGACTGGAAACTGTCAATATTGAAAAACTAGTAAAAAAATAAAGTATTGTGACTAAGTTTGCACTATAATCAATAATAATCCATATTATTATGTCACATAAGATCTTGTTTTGTAGAAAAAATTGGGAAATGAGGGCTTTTATAATGTGGTTATGATAACAATACAAAATCCATAATGGTTGTCTCTTTGACTGCCTCTCAACACTACATTATACCTACTTTGATAATGTTGGACCCAACATTTTAGATAAGACAAGCAATAGAGAATCGATTAATCAATATATTGTTGGTTTATTTTCTCTGATAGTAGGGAAACTATTGAAATATTTTCTAGTCTCATGGATGAAGTTGTAATATTTATTAGTGTCACTATGTGACAGCTAGTAGGTTTTCCTTGGTTGCAATAAAAAAGATTTTATTTTGAATTAGAGAAGCTCAAGGCTAAAAAATTACTCCATTCTTATTAGGCACCCAAATTATCACCATGTCTTGAAGGTTGACTGTGGGAAAATATGTCAACCTACAAGCTTGTAGGATGGCATCTCTACCCATGGATAGCAGGATGCCATCTCTACAAATGGATGAATAGTTGGATAATATAGCACTTGGGCATTGGCAACAACCCAACTTAATTCAAACCTTCACACTTAATTTTTGAATTGGTGTAGTCTAGAAGGCATGGTGTGCATTTATTTTGAATCACCTAAGACTAATGTTTGTATAGTATAATCTTGAAAATCATTGTTTCCTCCAAATAGTCTTTTTGAAGGTTGAAAATGAAAATACAATGATGTAGGAAGGTAATAAATCTTATGAAGAATGATCATCAAGTTAAAAACCATATATTGGATTTTCCATGATACCTGTTGTTAGCGACGGAAGTCACCCCTGGATTGCAGCAGGAGTAGAGCCCGATGCCCATCAGTTTATGTCATGATTTCCTCAATGGGGTGATCAAATGGAAGTTAACTCAAAACGATGCGGTTCTAACTCCGAAACTAGGCCAGGCAAGCATGGGCAAGTGAGGTCTTATATAACTTCATACGGTGAGTTGTAGTAAGGGAGAGTAAGGGGGAAGACTTGTATAAGAGAAAAGCAGAGGTCTGTCGTAAACGTAAGGTTCCTAACAGACTGTAGAAGAAGGCATCTGAACGTGAGATCTTCTTACATTCAAACGCCGAAAACCAGAGAAAACAACAATGCCACAATAAATCCTTTATCACAACATAATTGCTATAATCCATGTGAATCAGTCGATCACGAACTCACTTAGCATAAGATGAAAACCAGATGGAGTGGGAAGACTGTCTATCATTAAACAAGAAATCTTACACACCAATGCATAACCAGAGAACTAGAGTATGTGCTAAAACTTTACAATTGGGAGCTTTGCTCTACCATCGATACTTACAAAATACAAAAAATGAGCCTATATACTCAGGAAAATTCGCCTAACAGAGGTGTGCCCAGTCACCCAAGGCTTGGTGTCTTTTTAGTCAAATTCGTATTGAAATCCTTCTTCACGCACCACCTTAACTGCGCATGGCTCCTGTAAGGAGGGTAGCTGAGCCATTAAGTGCCGAGCTAGCGTGTGCAGACTTCTCTGTCTCTTCGAAGACTTCGACATGGATTCTTTGGAAAAAATGGTACACAGGACCCCTTCGAGCAAACCGCTTGCCAGATCCTCCATATCTCATATTTAATGAATGAAGGGAGGTTTCAACCACCCGTTCATGCCTTCATTTACTCCAAGAAAGACACGGGATTGAGATTAGATCCGATGGCGCCTGGAGGTCACGATGATCTCCTCTGTAACTGAACTCGGTGACTTTGGCCCCTCTTGCACAGCTCTCTTTGTCTCCCAAGTGACCACGGGCTATGACCCTGTGCTTAGTCCCAAAGGTGTTTTTGGCGTTCGCGGATATGAAGGGGCTGATTCATGCTTCTTGAAATCGTGATGAGAGAAACACCAATATGGCTTAATCTGGTGCCACGCGTCCCTCAAGTCTGACGATCCTAAATTCACCCAACGTTGTTGCGAGCCCCAGGTCCTACACACTCTCATCACCTCGCGCATCGGGGATATGAGGGAGTTGCTTCTTGTGTGTCAGAGTCGTGATGAGCGAATAGGCGAGGAGCCTAATCGCGTGCCAGGTGTCTCCCATGGATGGACGGTCAAGATTTCCTCGTGATACTGCGGGCCTTTCTTTGAGCATCTTCGACGCTTTCGGGGTTTGAGGTTTCGAGAGACAGGACAACTTGGAACCTTCACCCTTTGAACTCCCGATTGCCGAAACACTAACGCAAGTGGATCTAGTGCCACGCGTCCTCTGGATGGACAACTGTTATCTTTCCCTGCACACACTATGGGTGCCATCCATTGCATTATCTTCGGTGCACCTTTCTATTCGCGATTTCCTGCCAACCGTTGATATGCTCATATGGATGGATCCAGACCGTTGACACTATAATTTTGCCCGCTCGCTTGATTTTAAGTCCGAAAAGGACTTCTTCTATTCGCTGTGCTTGGGTGCTCCTCATGAAACCTGCTAACCTGGATATCTCGATGCCAAAGACAAGTAATGTTTCCAACATTAGGCTCCATGGGGGATAGAGTCATCCTTGTGATTCTCTAAGGACTCATTTTGCAGTTCCAGTGCCTTGTTGTTGGGCTATGTGGTCATTTACTTAGCCGAAACAAATAAAAGTAAAAAACGAAGAACATAAAGGACAATATTTACAAACATAGGAGCCACCAAAGGCTTAGACAAAACATTTTTTAAGAAAATGCCCATTTACTGGGCCGCTGAAAACTTCTTCACCTTCCAAATCTTGCAGCCGATATGTGTTATTTGAGAAAACCTCAGAGATTTTGAAAGGCCCAATCCACATGGCTTCAAATTTGTTGTGTTTTCCCTTATCTTGTTTAGGAGCATCCCATTTCAGTACCAGATCTCCTACCCAAAATTCTTCCTTCTTCACCTTCTTATCGAAAACCTGCTTGATCCTTTGCTGATGATCCTGAATTCTGTCCATCACCTACTCTCTGGCCTGCTAGACTTCTACCAATTGATGAATCCTTTTGATCATGTCATTGGGCTCTTCTTGATAATCTTGGAAGAATTTCTCCACGGGAATGGCCAACTGAGAAGGGAAGACAGCTTATGCTCCGTATACTAACTAGAAAGGAGAGATGCCTACAGATCTCTTTGTAGTCACCCGATTAGCCCATAGAATGAATTGCAGCTTTGAATTCCAATTCCTTTTGTTGTCTTTCAATAATCTTTTGATGATCCTTATGAGACTTTTATTGGAGGATTCTGCTAAACCATTTCCCTGGGGATAGTATGGAGTGGAGTGAATCAGCTTGATTTTGAATTGCTCACAGAACTTAACCAGTGGTTCAGCCTTGAATGAGGCTACATTATTTGTAACGATCTTTCTTGGGCAATCAAATCTTGTGATGAGGTCTTCCAGGAATCCAATAATTACCTTGTGAGAAGCACTCCTAGTAGGGATAGCTTCAATCCATTTAGTAAAGAAGTCTGTGGCAATCAGGATCCATCTATGCTACCCACTAGAAGTAGGGTGGATTTATCCAATAAAATATAGGCCCCATTGCTCGAAAGGTCCCGAAACATCTACAGGCTATTAAGGCAGAGACTTGAGCTGTTGTTTTCCTGAAAATCTTTGGCACGAGATATAGGATCTAACTCCTCTATGGACATCAGTGAACAAGGTGGGCCAGTAGTACCCAGCTCTGAGAATTTTGTGGGTTGTGGTCTTCCAGGAATGGCTCCCTCCACATAGGCCACTGCGAAATTCGACCATGATCCTGTAGGCCTCTTATGGATTCATGCATTTCAAAAGCACTCCTAGGGGGTATTTCCAATATAAAATTTGATCGATAAGGCAGTATCTAACTGTCTTGAGCTTCAGATCTCTTGCTTTGTTTCTTTGCAGGCCATCTGGGGGCCGCAACTCCTACAGAAAATATATAACATCCTTATACCAAGGACATCGATCCAACAAGGGTTCTGTTTGAGGATCTACGTCGGACAACTGATTCTGTTGATTTTTTTATTGTGCATTGAAAAAATCCACCCTCAAAGCTTTGTGATTAGTCTCAGCCAACATCTTGGCTAAGCCTTGACCCTTGATCAATCTAGTAGGCCTTATTTCCAAGTCAAATTCCAGGATCTTGGCTATCCATTTACTCCTCTTCCCATCAGTGTTGGGTTGTACAAGGATGTCTTTCATAGAGGCTGAAGGAACGTATGCGGTCACTTTTGAGTGCAAGACATAGACTTTGGAAGCTTTGAGATATTTTACTAAGGCATAGGCCTGCTTCTCCATGATTTCATATCTAACCTCTGCATCTCTTAATGCATTGCTGAAGAAGGCAATGGGTTGCTCTAGCCCTTCCTCATTTCTCTACAACAAGACCACTGCTACTGTATCAAAAGAGGAGAAAGAGAAAATTAGGAAATCTTTCGAATAGTCAGGACTGATCAGCACTGGTGCCTCAGTCAATGCTTTTTTTATTTGGAAAAAATATTCCCTGGGTTCAGCGGTCCATTTCACTTCATTTCCCTTATTGAGCATGGCTGTGATGTGTTTCACCAGCTCAACGAAATTTGAGATGAATCTCCTCAGAAAATTAATCTTCCCCAAAAAGGCCTGAACTTCCTTCTTCGACCTGGGAAGCGACAGGGTCTGAATTGCCTCCACTCTACTAGGATCAATCCTCACTCCTTCTGCTGATACTATGTGGCCTAATACCTTCCCCTCCTTCATAGCAAACAAAAATTTCTTGGGGTTCAGGGAAAGGTCGAATCTTCGACATTTTGAGAAGCCTTTCCTCAGGTGACAGCAGTGCTCTTTGTCAGACCTAGAAAAGATTGTTATGTTGTCCAGATAGATCACCACAAACTTATCTTTCTCCCCGATGAAGGTTATGTCCATGGCTCGCTGAAATGTCACTCTTGCGTTCATCAGTCCGAATGGCATTTTGGCATACATGAATGTGCCCCAACAAGTGGTGAAGGTTGTCTTTTCTCTGTCTTTAGGCATGACTGATATCTGATTATAGCCAGAGAAACCATCGATCATGGAGATCCTAGATGCTTCGGTTACCCTTTTTAAAATGTGTTCCATGTTGGGCAAGGGATAATTATCTTTCTTCGAGCTCCTATTCAGGTTCCTGAAGTTGACACAAAGTCTGATTTCTCCACTTTTCTTCCTTACCGGAACCAAATTAGCCACCCATTCTCAATATCTCAGGGGAACGATGATATGGGCCTCTAACAACTTCTTTATTTGTTTCTCCATGACAGGAAGCAACATGGGATTTATCTGTCTCAGCTTTTGTCTGAAAGTCTTAGCCTCTTCCTTCAGTGGTATCTTGTGTTCAATGAAATATGTGTCATATGTCCTAAGGTCTTCGTAGGTCCATGCAAACACATCAACAAATTATTTCAACAACTCAGTGTATTCGGCTCTCTGTTATGTGGTCAAAATCCTTGACAACTTGATAAACTTAGGCTCCTCCGGTGTGCCAATATTGCACTCAGTTGTGTCAGCATCTTCCTATGAAACCCTACCCTTTATTGCCACATCGTTCCCATCAAACAATCTTTCTAAAGGAATTAGTCCCCTCGAAATTTGATTGCTAGGTAGCTGAATGATCTGGTGATTAAAAATTTTATTTAGAAACACCTCAAGGTGAGGGTTATCTTCTGTATCAGGATCTTGATCGATGTGCAACATAGAAAATTCATCAATGGATTGGGGAAATTTCTCGATTTCCATATCATATTTGAATACCTTCTAATGCTTGACATTTTCTGGTACAGAGGGCCTATATTTTATCTCAACATCATATTTGGCTATAGACCGATGAGAGACCTTAAACTGGCTAGCTGAAATAGCTAAAGAATCAGCCTCAGTATTATCCTCCCTTGGAATAAAAGAGATGTTGAAGGCTGAGAAGAAATTGTCAATTAGATCCCATACTTCATTCCTGTAATTTTTGAGTCGAGGGTGCTTAGCCTGATAAGCGTTTCTGATCTGTTGGACCACCAAATTTGCATCACCGAACACTGTTACCTCTTGAATTCCCATTTCCCTTGCAACTCTCAATCCTAGAACAAGGGCTTCATACTCTGCCACATTATTGGTAGTTTCAAATTCTAGCTTATATGACAGGGACATGGTTTCCTGAGAAGGGGACACAAGAAACACCCCAGCACCAACGCCTTCCCTGGAACAGGTTCCATCAAAAAACAATTTTCCAGATGGGGGTGATGGAGGGAGGAAATTTAGGGGAGATGGTGGGCTACTTTCTGAGTTTAAGAGGAGGTTCGGGAGCATGGGTGAGTTGTAGCACATTGGAACCTAAATCAGTGTCTAAGGAAAAAATGGGATGGTTAGTAGGGTTGGCTTCATCACTGATTATATAGGCCAGTTGGGCTTCTCTATATAGCCTCCTATGTTCTCCCCCAAACATTGGGATAGTAGCATAGGTTAGGTCCATCTCCAAGGTTCCCCCCAGTATTTTTATCCAAGATCTTGATAACAACATACCGAACTTAGGGGGGACATCAGCCACTACAATATCCATGACCACACTTTTCATGGGCAACTGAAACAAGGTCACGACCAGGTCTTTAATAACCCCAAGACATTGAACTTTCCTGGAGTCGAAGGAATAGAGGTCATGATAGGCTCGAGTGACTTCTAGCCCTAGTTATTCCATGACAGTTTTGGGCATGAGGTTGTGAGAAGCTCCTGAATCCATCAAGCAGTTGTGCAGCACCTTGTTGTGTATATTCAAGGAAGTGTAAAAGGGAGGGGATGAGTCATTCCTGTCTTCTACCATAGGACCTAGGATGACTGCAGGATTTTCATCTTGCAAATTGATGGAGTTTGTGGGAAGGCATGAGGTCTGAGACTGTAAAATCTCAGAGAAGCATTTCTTGAACCCTTCATTTTTAATCAATTCGGTTAGGGGCACAGGAATTCTGATCTTCTGAATTTCATGCTCAAAGTTAAAAGAAGGTTTAAGCCTCTGGATTTATCTTATTTCGGGAGCATGACTCTGGACTATGGGAGAGAGGGGTTGGTGCTTATTACCTCTGTGACTGTCTACCACTTCATTGGCAGTTTTCTCTGTCCTAGTGGACTTCTCAGGAACGTCAGGCGCTATAGTCCTTCTCTTGGACCTCAGATCATACCTGCCTTGGCCGCCACTAGCCTTGCCATCCTTTCTCAACTCATTTAGCTGACTGTCCATGAGAGACTCCTTGTATGCAGATTGAGTGAGATGAGGAAAAGGAGGAGTGTCTCTGAAGTAATGGATTTCAAGATGAATCTCATATGTCTCCTCTTCTTCCCCCTCGATCACAAATTTTTTTTGAAAAGGGGGCTAAATCTTCTAGTCTTCTCTATCTCTTCCTCTCTCCCTTTGCACAGTTGGGGAAGTAATATTGTTCAGCCTCCTGAAACCTCCTTTGTTTTCGGTGTTTTGGGGGCCCTTGTATGTTTTCCTCCCCTCCACCTTTATTCTTTCCATCTCTGCAGACAGAGACTTCACCATCCTAGTCAGCTCATTCACTTGAGGGTGGGGTGTCGATGGGCTAGAAGTTGAGGCTTCCGACCTTCCCTTTCTTCTATCTGTGTCGACCTTGTTCCTCAGTCTGTCAGCTGCTAATACATTGGATTCCACTTCTATGGCCGCATATTTTATTTGAGCTAAGGAGGTGGCTCTTCTTTCTTTTAGTAACAGATAGAAATCGGGGCCAAACGCACTAGGATAAGAAATCTTGGCTGAGGCTTCTGAAGACTTTATTTCGGCAGGGATTTTGTTATACATCTTATTGAATCTTTTGGAAAAGTCGGAGACAGACTCTCTTTCCATTTTCTTCAAAGACCCAAACTCTGTCATGTAATACATGAAATCCTTCCTATCATCCCACTGCCTCAGGAAAGCACTATCCAGGGCTTCGATCCCAGCAATAGATCTGGGGCCCAATCCTCTAAACCATTTCCTCACCTCGCCATCGAGGCTCTGGACAAAGACTCTCATCCAGACATCTTCATTTTCAATATTCAGGTTGTCTGCATAACTGTAAAAAGAAGCCAGATGCTCTTCAGTGGTTACATCCCCTTCCCCAGTGAACTTGGGCATGTATTTCAAGTAATCTCCAGCAGGGAGAGGATTCATACGATGGGGTAGAACTAAGGGAGCATATTTGGTAGCGATTATGGCATCCATTCTATTTAGAGGGGGATTAACACTAGCCATAGGAATATTAGGTGGAGGAGAACTCAGAGGAGAAGGAGTTCGCGAAGGGGCTACTGGGAATGAGTCCCGAAGTGGAGTGGGAAACAAGAGGGGGTTTAAGGAGAAGGCTAATGAGCTCAAGTCATCGGGTGCTCCTCTTTGCGCAGGAGTGGAACAATCTTCCGTAGTCCCGAGTCTATGCCAAGGTACAACTTCGGAGGAGATGGGAGTGACAAGGGTTTCTCCCTCCAATCCCATACCAAGGAGGGAAAACTCAGTAGGAACACTCCCAAAATTCAGGAAACGGGAAACCTATGAAGGAGGTCTATCAAGAAACTGAGGAGGAGAAAATGGAGTTCTTACAGAAGGAGATGGAGGATTACCTGCTTCGGCGGTGGAAGCTTCTTCTTCGGAGGCCTTTCCTTTTCCTAGAACCACCTCTGGATCAGTTTTAGGTGTAGCTAGAGGTAGCTGTGGGTGAGACTGCGTGTGTCTGCCTCTAAAAGCCACAATTACCACAGTAGGTTCGTCCCCCGTGGAGTCATCACAATGGAGTCACCAAGTTTACAGTAGCAATCTTGAAAGGCTCTGATACCCGATGCACCTTCAGAATCAGAGGTTCAATGTCATTCAATCCCAGGGAAAATTTTCAACTTCATCCTCGACAGCGGCACCAGAAATGTTAGCGACAGAAGTCACCCCTAGATTGCAGCAGGAGCAGAGCCCGACACCCATCAGTTTATGTCACGATTTTTTTTATGGGGTGATCAAATGGAAGTTAACTCAAAATGATGTGGTTCTAACTCTGAAACTAGGCCAGGCAAGCATGGGCAAGTGAGGTCTTATATAACTACAGACAGTGAGTTGTAGTAAGGGCGAGTAAGGGGGAAGACTTGTATAAGATAAAAGAAGAGGTCTGTTGTAAACATTAGGTTCCTAACAGACTGTAGAAGAAAGCATCTGAACGCTAGATCTTCTTACATTCAAACGTAGAAAACTAGAGAAGACAACAATGCCACAATAAATCCTTTATCACAACATAATTGCTATAATCTGTGCGAATCAGTCGATCACGAACTCTCTTAGCATAAGATGAAAACCAGATGGAGTGGGAAGACTTTTTGTCATTAAACAAGAAATCTTACACACCAATGCATAACCAGAGAACTGGAGTCTGTGCTAAAACTTTACAATCGGGAGATTTTCTCTACCATCGATACTTACAAAATACAAAAGCTGAGCCTATATACTCAGGAAAATTCGCCTAACAGAGGGGTGCCCAGTCACCCAGGGCTCGGTGTCTTTTCAGTCAAATTCATACTGAAATCCTTCTTCACGCACCACCTTAACTGCGCATGGCTCCTGTAAGGAGGGTAGCTGATCCATTAAGTGTCGAGCTAGCGTGTGCAGACTTCTCTGTCTCTTCGAATACTTTTGCATGGCTTCTTTGGAAAAAATGGTACACAGGACCCCTTCAAGAAGACCACTTGCAAGTTCCTCCATATCTCATATTTAATGAATGAAGGGAGGTTTCAACCACCCGTTCATGCCTTCATTTACTCCAAGCAAGAAACAGGATTGACATCAAATTTGATGGTGCATGGAGGTCACGATGATCTCCTCTGTAAATGAACTTGGTGCCTTTGGCCCCTCTTTCACATCTCTCTTTGTCTCCCAAGTGACCACGGGCTATGACCTTGTGCTTACTCCCAAAGGTGTTTTCGGCGTTTGCGAATATGAAGGGGTTGATCCATGCTTCTTGAAATTGTGATGAGAGAAATGCTGAGACAGTTTAATCTGGTGCCACGCGTCCCTCAAGTCTGATGGTCCTAAATTCACCCGACGTTGCTGTGGGCCCCAAGTCCTGGACGCTCTTGTCACCTTGTACATTGGGGATATGAGGGAGTTGCTTCTTGCGTGTGGGATTCGCGATGAGCGAAACGCGAGGAGACTAATCGTGCGCCAGGTGTCTCCCGTGGAAAGACGGTCGAGATTTCCTCATGATACTACGGGCCCTTCTTTGAGTGTCTTCGATGCTTTCGGGGTTCAGGGTTTCAAGAGACGGGACAACCTAGAACCTTCACCCTTTGAACTCTCGATTGCCGAAACACCGATGCAAGTGGATCTAGCACCACACGTCCTCTGGATGGATGGTTGTTATCTTTCCCTACACACACTATGGGCGCCATCCATTGCGTTATATTCGACACACCTTTCTATTCACGATTTCCCACCAACCATTGATATGCTCATATGGATGGATCCAGACCATTGACACTATAATTTTGCTTGCTCAGTTGATTTTAAGTCTGAAAAGGAATTCTTTTGTTCGCTGCGCTTGGGTGCTCCTCGTGCAACCTGCTGACCTGGATATCCCGATGCCGAAGACAAGTAATGTTGCTAACACCTACATAATATTTTTCATGAAATATTTGTATTTCAAATGATTGATATCCCTTGGATACAATACTTACAGTATAGAGATTAAATCCATTTCTTTGTTAACGAATTTTCCTTCGCTTCCTCGGATCAAATCTTTGTCTCCTCTCTTTCACATAGAAAGTTTTTTCGCATCTGAACTCTATGGAAAATAACGCGGAATCTTTTGGTTCTAAGCCCCTTTTCCTTCCATGTTACCAACACTTGAATCACATGCTTATTCCCTTACAAGATTTCACAGAATTAAAACTTGAGTAGATTGCTAGAGTGAAACTTCCATCCTTCGTCATTTTAATTTTTAATGGATGGTGGAGACATTTTCTTGGAAATATTATGCTTTTAACTCTCACCATTGATCATCATAGAATGGACGATCAATATCTCACTTCACAATGCTATGTTCAAAGTGGAGTTCAGAATAAGAATCCAAACAACTTTTGTTATGGACGATGTGGATTGGTTCTTGGAAAGCTACCTACAGGGTTGAATCTAGAATGAGAGCTTGAAATGTCTTGTCCGATAGAAGGATTTTATCTCCTTTGACAGGAAAACAAATGACCGATTATGATTCTCTATATGTAATATGAAGCTACAAGGGAATTTTCCTCGATGCTTTCCTTTGATACCTTTACCTTGAACAGTTAGGATGGTATCTGAAACAACAACTTCAATGAGTGGCCTAGATTAATTCCTAGATATTTCAAATTGACGAATTATATTTTTTGTCAGGATATTATGGTCAGGGTCAGGTTGGAAGACCGAATCTGAAGCATAGTAGATTAATGATGGACAATATTCAAAAATATGGTCTAGTGGGCAACTCGATATTTCTCTCGCTTGATACGTTGAAGTGAAAGTTTGATAGGGCATCTTAATTGACACTCCAAAACATTCACAATTTCTCTACTTCGGTTATGATAAACAATCAATGAAACCCATTGATCTGGTAGAGCTTCACTCCCCGATTTAATCACAATCGTCGAATTCTAAAACTTTGAAACCTACAAAATAATTTGAGTTTGACTTTGATTATGCATCTGGTCTCTGTGATCACGATCTCCTGCACCTCTAATAACAACTTATGCACACAAAATTTGACAAGCACATATATGGAAAACATAATTTCATCATCAAAATATTTATTCAATAACTAAAGGAATGAAATTAAACATTCATTCTTTGCTCCTTCTCAGCCTCTTGGGATTCTGCAAACACAAGATTTTATCACTTTACACACTTACTAATATTTTCCTATTACAAAAATACTCAATATAAACTCAAATCTCTTAGTTAGCTCTCAAACCACAAAATTCTGAGCTATCTCAACAAACCCTAAATCTAGAAATTATGTTCTTAAATATCAACAATAAAATAAATAATAATATAACTATCAAACAAAATATATCTTTTGATATGTCTTTAGAAATATCTATCTATTACAATAAAATGAAATTAGGGAACCAACTCCCTTGGTAAATTGTTTTGTGACTCTTCGGGTTAATCTTGAAAATTCACTTGGCAGATGCTCCCGCGTCAGAATCTCAGGGAAAAAAAAAATGTTCAAGAGATCTTCAACATTTATACCATACTTGGATATTTTTTATGTTTTAATCCAAGTAGCATCCTTCTTTTTTTAATATTTCCCTTTAATCAAATACTGAAAGTACTCTTTACCTGTAGTCCTTCTTTCCACTTTCTTGTCAATATTGCTTCAATATCTTTATGAACTACCTTGGGAAATTGTTCTTTCCATTCAATGGTATGATATTCATCACTTACAAGTTCATTTATAGAAACACCTTTTGTTTCCTTAAAGGGATACAAATCTCCCACATTAAATATTAGAGAAATAACAATACCAGTTGGAAGTTCAAGCTCATATGCATTAGCGGAAAATTTTCTCAATATTCTGCAAGGTCCAATCTTTTTAATCTTCAATTTGTTGTAAGTCACCATTGGAAACCTCTCCTTTCTCAAATATGACATGAACAAATCACCAACCTAAAAATCCACTTGTATCCTCTTCATGTCTTCCCTCTGTTTATATTTACCAATAATTTCTTGCAACCTTTGCTTGACACTTTCCTGCAGCTCCTGCATGCTTATCAAAAAATCATCACCATCACTCCTTAATTCTTCTTTTCCCAAATTCCTTAGTTCATACGTTCCTCTTGGATGCATTCCATACACAATTGGTAATTGAGTCATTCCTTTGCTCCTATTTAGTGAGTCATTATATGAAAATTCATCCTGAGCAAGCATCTAGTCCCATTGCTTATTATTTTCATGCAAAAGATTTCTCAAAATATTCCCAAACTCCTATTCACTACCTTTGTTTTCCCATTGGTCTGTGGGTGATAGGATAAGCTAAAACTGAGAATTGTACCTAGTTTATTCCATAGGGTTCTCCAAAAATGACCTACAAATTTTGTATCATGATATCAAACAACGCTTATGGGTAGACCATGTGATCTCACTATTTCTGGAAAAAAATAGATTGGCAATATTAGTTGTGTCACTAGTCTTCCTACAAGCACCAAAATGAGCCATTTTTGAAAATATATCTACCACAACATAGATAGAGTCATTCCCCCTTTGTTTCTTTGGTAATCCTAGTACAAAATCCATGCTGATTGAATCCCATGGTCTTCTTGGAATAGGTAGTGGCGGATACAGTCTTTTGTTATGACTCCTTCCCTTAGCATGTTGACAAATTCCACACTTTTCCACAAATTTTGTCTCCTTATTTTGCATACCTGACAAAAAATAGAAAGCATTTTCTTGCGCAAAAGTCTTGTCTTGACCAAAATGTCCTGACATTCTTCCATTGTTTTTTTCCTTAATTAGATTCTCCCTCATCAAACACTTTGGTATGCATAGTTTTATGTTCTTGAACAAAAAAACTTCATGTAGCATATAGTCCAACCACTGGCTTCTATGGCTGACAATTGGGTTTTCACAAGTTGCATAGACATCTTTGAAATATACATCATCCTTATACATTTCCTTTAGAGCATCAAAACCTAAAATGTTGACTTGAATTTCTTGCAAAAGAAAATTAATTCTACTTAACGCATCCAAAACATTATTAGTCTTACCGCTTGTGTGTTCAATCACAAAGGTAAAATTTTGCATAAATTCAACCCATTTGGCATGTATTTGATTCAGCTTTGGTTGACTACTTATAAATTGTAATGAACTATTGTTAGTGTACAATAAAAACTCCTTGGGCATGAGGTAATTCCTCCACTTCTTAAGTGCTTGAACAATTGCATAAAATTCCTTGTCATAAGAGGAATACTTTTTTTTTGCTTCATTTAATTTTTCACTAAAATATGCAATCGGTCTCTACTCCTTACTCAAAACAACTCTTATTGCAATCCCACTAGCATCGGTCTCAAATTGAAAGGATTTATCAAATGTTGACAAAGATAATGTAGGCTTTTCAGTAATCTTTTTATTCAATAGTTTAAAACTTCTATCAATTGATTCTATCCATTTAAATGGTTTCTTTCTTTCTTTGATAGTTTCTACAATAAGTGCACATATCTGACTAAAACCTCTAATGTATTTTTTTATAAAAACTTGCAAGTCCATGGAAACTTCTTACCTCAAATGTATTTCTTGGGGTTGGCCAATTCACAATTGCTTGAACCTTTTTTGGGTCCATCTTCAAAGCTTATTCAAATACTACAAACCCCAAATATATCAGTTCCATTTTCATGAAGTCGCAGTTCTTCAAATTTATCAGCAATTTTTCCTTCTGCAGGTTACTCAAAACCATCTTAAGTCATATTAAATGTTCCTCCTTTGTCTGGTTGTAAATCAAAATGTCATCTAGATATCCTAACACAAAATTTCCAATAAATTCCTTTAAGACCACATTCATCAACCTCATAAATGTACTACGAGCATTTGTGAGCCCAAAAGGCATCAACAACCATTCATACAATCCACTTTAGTATTTAAATAAGTCTTCCATTCATCCCCTTCGCTTATCCTAATCTGATGGTACCCACTTTTTAAATCAATTTTTGAAAAGTACCTTTCCCCACTTAAGCAATCCATCAAATCATCTATTCTGGGTAATGGAAATTTGTACCTTATAGTAATTTTGTTAATTTCCACGAAATTAGTGCAAATGCGCCATCCACCATCCTTCTTTTGGATGAGCAATGTTGGTACAACACATGGACTCATACTTTCTTTCACCAAACCTTTATTTAACAACTCATGTACCTGCTTCTTTATCTCTTCATTCTTTTGAGGGGTCATCCTATATGCTTCTTTGTTAGGAAAACTTTCTCCAGGTATCAAATAAATATGGTGAATAATACTTCTCATAGGAGGTAAAGCATTAGGTAATTCATTTACTATTATATCAACAAAATCATCAAGCATACCTTTAACTTCTGCAGGTAAATTGTCCATATTTGTAGTAGTGAGTATTACCTTTGGCTATGTACCTCTTGTTTCTTCTTGACTTCTTATAGAAGCTCCTTCCCACTCATATATTGTTTAAATTTTCCATATGAAAGCTACAGTAGCTACCATATATTGTTTAAATTTGCTTTTATGAAAGCATTTAATTTGGATTATGATTGAAAAAAGTTATAACCGTAAATGTCATATAATGTTTAACTATTCTTCAAGGTGAATTTTGTTTTGTCTAAAAATATACAATATGTTGACTAAACATGTTTAGAAACAAAAATACTTAAATATGATGAGTGAAATGATTGTTATTTCAATATTTATGTATTTTTTCATATATTATAAAAATAACATTATAACATAATTAAGGTTTCTAGAAGATGGTATGCTAGGATTGGTAGGGTAAAGAAGCTATCCATTTTCATCAAACATATTCTTGCAGCATCTTTCTCCTGATAAGAGCTTAGAAAATTTTTGGACTATAAAAATATCTTGAGCATCTCACCTCGATCCTGAATCTTGATCCTGCAAAATTGAATGAACAATCATTCAACTGCACTTGCATACACAACATAAATTCAATGAGATAAATGAATTATCAATAAAATCTAGACATACTATATTTGACATGAGAGAACTTGAAGGACTTCCAAAGACACAGAATGAGATAGAATATGAAGAGCTGGCCATTTGATATGATAATTCCTTTTTTCCTACATTTGAGCCAAAACCGTCATATTGGGTAGCATAGAAAAATCTATTATCAAAAATAACTTTGAATAACTTTTATAACTTGATGGTGCACTTCATTATATAAATATTCATTGGTGCATATGGATAAACCAAATGCACCAATGCATTTAATTGAGTGAAGCACCAAGACTGACATCCATTATTGCCTCCACACAACAAAACCTATGAAAAATTTAAATGCAGATGATTGCATTTGCATTATGAAAATTTAACTGTCTTACGGTGTGTTATTACTTACACATCACACTAGTGTGTTTCAAACTGTATAGCGCACCAATTGAAGCAAGTTAGAAAAATAACATGCACTTACTATCAATACTTTGAAATTTATTACGAAAATAAATCGATGCATTATATGTACACACCACATTGGTTTGATACTCATGGTATAGTGCATCAAAAATGTAACTTTCAGAAGAAAGAAAACCGTGCGCGTTTATTATCAATGTGTTGAAATATACAATGAAAAAATGAGCAGGAATTTGATTTTTTGTGTTTATAAAGGAAAACCCTATTCATTATTTATTTTTTTTCAAAATTAGAAAGAATATTTGTGCAATAGAGATTTATCAGCAATGACTTTGGAGTGGGTAGATTTTTTTTGAAGAGTCAAATTCAAAGGGAATTATTGTAGATCACATAGAAATTGACAAAGGAGAAATTTCAAGCTTATGATTTCATTATATTAATTATCTTAATCATTCTCCTATTTGATTCAAACAATTTTAATTGCATTTCCAAACCAAAAAAAAGGGTTTCATAGTTACCTTTAGTATCAGAAACCTTAATTTCCTCACTATTTTTTTCTTTTTCTTTCTATATTTCACAAAAATGATTTTTTTAAGAATTTTTTTTATAGGGTTTGTTTATTTATATATGGGTGTTTCCTATCTGTTGCAATGAAACCACTCATTGCATTAGATCCCAAACAGTCCTATCGTTGTTGACTTTTTTTGAAAATGCCTTCACTATGACTGGTGTGCTTTGTACATAGTAAGCGGATCAATGTGTATTTGAATGTAAACAACACCACTTAATTTAAATTAAAAATAATATTAAAAATATATTTTCATGGTTGGCATTGTGCATTTTACCTAGATAAGCATTAGGGCACATTGTTTACAAATCACATAGTTGAGTTTAAAATGGAAAACTTAGTTTTTTTTTGTATGGAAATTTCCATGTCTTAAATTTGTTCACGAGCCAATGATGGATAAAAAAAAATACTTAGGAAATTGTGATTTTCTTACTTCATAAAGCACCGACTGAATACAACAATTTGTATAACAATTTCAATTTCGCAATGACATTGTTATATTGTATCGATGCATATATGTATGGTTGATGAACCAATGCATATAAATATGGTTGACACCCTGGTCTGTATTAAGTTACTATATGCACCCGGATCGTAGCTAAAAAAAAAAAAGTAATTTTTATATCTGATGATTCTTAGGGACAAACAAGGGGAAAACCAAGACATGTCGATAGGGATGTCCAAAAAAGTGTAGAATAAGATGGTAAAATAAATGAACATAGTTGCATCATAAGAAGAGATATCTCAACAACAATGTGCATCAAATGTATGTAATCATTTATTTATTCTTTTATGTACATCAAATTTCATTATTGCATGAAATAATAATTTCAATTGTTTTGTTGTAGAAATGAAAAATGAAAACCATTCAACACATGTGATATGACGACGAGGAATAAAAGGGTTGATTGCAAACTTTGTGAGTATTTATGTTTTCATCCTTTCTTAAGATTTCATGTTTGTTATGATTTTTATATTTAAATAATTAATTTACACTTGTCCATGGATGTCTTTTGGTAGGTGCTAACATACAAAGAAGAGCCAACCCATGAATTGATAAACATAGGGTTAAGTATAGGTTGTGAGTATATGTTGAAGAATAAAAGTTTAATTGAACAATTTGTAGATAGCTATGTTGTTTAACTTCTCTTGTTTTATAATTAATGAAAAAACATGAGAACTTTATATTGATTATATTGACTATGCTTAATCATGTCATATTAAACATGTAGGAAACACACTATGTAATGTAATCAACAAAGGAGATTTTGAGAGAATTCATGAAGCATGGCTTTGAAACACTGTGTATTGTTTATGAAAGAATTGGTGCTAAGGTATGTTTTTTTATCTACACAATCATGCATATTATACTATTTATATAAATGTAGATATACTTATTACAATTTATTTCGATGTTTGAAGAGGAAGCTGAAGGGATGGAACATAAAAAACAAGCCTATGAAGAAAACATTATGTTAAAAAACTGAAGTACGATACCACCTACAAATGATGAATAAATGATGCATGCATGAAACTTGAGTGATGACAATAGTTCAACTCATGAATGGAAATAAATATAATTGAATGTTACTGCAAGTTTTATATTTTGGAATATTTTTCTATGGAAATTAAGGATTTTGCTTAATGTACTCGACATATTGTCCCAATTGCATGAGAATGTGTTACTAATAAGTGTAACAATTACAAATTGGTTGCAATTTGATTATTTTGAACCTTTACGTTGTCTCTTTTTGTATGACAATGGGTCGCTTATTCATATATAATAAAATGGGTTTCTTATTTCATTGCATTGCCAAATGTTGTAAAATGTTGCTTTCCTGAATAATTAATATGTGTATGATTTACATTGTTACAAATAACATAGGTGTAATTGGTTGGATAATTCATTGATGTAATCATTATATCAAAATGAAATAACAAAAATATAAAATGATATTATTATAAAAAAATATTTGATTTTTAAATGATTAATTAAAAATTTGTAAAAAACAATGAATTAAAATAAATACATATTAGTGCATTGTATTATTTTGAATTCAGTAGACGGTTTGTTCCATAATATAGAAACCGATGCATTTTGAGGATTCATATGCATCTATATGAAATATTGATAAAACATACATTTTTGTAAACGATATAGTGTACATTAAGATTATAGTTTAAAAATTGTATGGTGCTCATGTTTAAAATATACAACGGGGCACTAAAAATAATTTATGTACTGGTGAGTTAAGTATATTATACGCAACAAGGTTCTAAATATTATTTAGGAATTATTTCATTTACTATAATATACACACCGATGCTTGGTAAAAATAATGGCCCCGACATCTCACCTCGAATATTCAAAATTTCACTACCCTTCAGTGCACATTGTAAAACAGACATCGATACCTACTAATTACAAAAGAATTGGAGTGCATGCTATATTAAATGCACTAGGTCTTGGGATAATTTGATTGCATAGGTTCTCACTATAACTTAAATGTGCCCAAGCACACAAAACCTAAAATGCATCAGTGCTTTATACACAAACAAGGTAGAATCAGTGTGTAGAAATTATAAGAGAAACAGTGCTTTGCATACGACAAAAAAGGTGGAATTGGTGTGTAATAGTTATAAATTCACCATGGAATTTTTTTTATTATATTAATGATTTGGGGCATTTGTATTATATTAATGAACCGGTGTGTTTGTATTATATTAGTGCACCGATGTGTGTTTTTCAATGCCACATGGATGCATTTTGACAAGAACAACACCAAAAAAAAAAAACTCCACTACAACCTTTGTTTGCCCAATTTTTTTTTAGTTATATGGAATATCTGCTAAAACCTATGAAGTTAATAGAGGAAGTTGTAGTGGAGTTTTTTTTGAAAATTTTGCCAAATTTTGTAACACTAAAAACCTCCGCTAGAAAGTGTTCTTCTTGTAGTGAATTTACACCCTATTTGGATGTATCAATGTTATAATGGTTAGAGAGGATAACATGCTCCATTAGCCCTATGCAGATAATGAAAAATCCATAAATAACTATAAGAAATGGTTCCCAAGTAATACTAAGCTTATTAAACCCATGATATTTCCCATATATTGTAGTGCAACCTACATTCAAATTGTGAGGAGGAACAAAAATAACTTATGAAAAAAAAAAAAAAAAATCTGAGATGGATACAAGTTGACTGGAAACTGTCGATATTGAAAAACAAGTAATAAAAAAATCAAGTATTGTGACTAAGTTTGCACTGTAATCAATAATAATCCATATTATTATGTCACATAAGATCTTGTTTTGTAGCAAAAATTTGGAAACAAGGGTTTTTATAATGTGGTTATGATAACAATCCAAAATCCATAATGGTTGTCTCTTTGACTGCCTCTCACCACTACATTATACCTACTTTGATAATGTTGGACCCAACATTTTAGATAAGTCAAGCAATAGAGAATCGATTAATCAATATATTGTTGGTTTATTTTCTCTAATAGTAGGGAAACTATTGAAACGTTTTCTAGTCTCATGGATGAAGTTGTAATATTTATTAGTGTCACTATGTGACAACTAGTAGGTTTTCCTTGGTTGCAATAAAAAAGATTTTATTTTGAATTAGAGAAGCTCAAGGATAAAAAATTACTCCATTATTATTAGGAACCCAAATTATTACCATGTCTTGAAGGTTGACTATGGGAAAATATGTCATCCTACAAGCTTGTAGGATGGCATCTCTACCCATGGATAGAAGGATGCCATCTCTACAAATGGATGAATAGTTGGATAATATAGCACTTGGGCATTGGCAACAACCCAAATTAATTCAACCCTTCACACTTGATTTTGGAATTGGTGTAGTCTAGAAGGGATGGTGTGCATTTTTTTTGAAGCACCTAAGACTAATGTTTGTATAGTATAATCTTGAAAATCATTGTTTCCTCCCAATAGTCATTTTGAAGGTTGAAAATGAAAATACAATGATGTCGGAAGGTAAGAAATCTTATGAAGAATGATCATCAAGTTAAAAACCATATATTTGAGTTTTCATGATACTTGCATAATATTTTTGGTGAAATATTGGTACTTCAACTGATTGATATCCCTTGGCTACAATACCTACAGTATAGAGAGTGAAGCCATTTCTTTGTTAGCGCATTTTCCTTCGCTTCCTCGAATCAAATCTTTGTCTCCTCTCTTTCACATAGAAAGGTTTTCAAATCTGAATTCTATGGAAAATAACGCAGAATCTTTTGGTTCTAAGCCCCTTTTCTTTCCATGTTACCAACACTTGAATCACAGGCTTATTCCCTTGCAATATTTCACAGGATTAAACCTTGAGCAGATTGCTAGAGCGAAATTTCCATCCTTCGCCATTTTACTTTTTAATGGATGGCAGAGACATTTTCTTGGAAATATTATGCTTTTAACTCTCACCATTGATCATCATAGAATGGACGATCAATATCTCACTTCACAATGCTATGTTCGGAGTGGAGTTCAGAATAAGAATCCAAATGACTTTTGTTATGGACGATGTGGATTGGTTCTTGGAAAGCTACCTACAAGGTTGAGTATAGAATGAGAGCTTGAAATGTCGTGTCCGATAGAAGGATTTTATCTCCTTTGATAGGAAAATAGATGACTGATTATGATTCTCTATATGTAATATGAAGCTACATGGAAAGTTTCCTCGATGCTTTCCTTTGATACCTTTACCTTGAACGGTTGGGATGGTATTTGAAATAACAACTTCAATGAGTGGCCTAAACTAATTCCTAGATCTTTCAAATTGATGACTTATATTTTTTGTCAGGATATTATGGTCAGGGTCAGGTTGGAAGACCGACTCCAAAGCATAGTAGAACAATGATGGACAATATTCGAAAATATGGTCTAGTGGGCAACTCGATATTTCTTTTGCTTGATACGTCGAAGTGAAAGTTTGATAGGGCCTCTTAATTGACACTTCAAAACATTCACAATTTCTCTACTTCGGTTATGATAAACAATCAACGAGAACCGTTGATCTAGTAGAGCTTCGCTCCCCGATTTAATCACAATCGTCATATTCTAAAACTCTGAAACCTACAAAATAATTTGAGTTTGAATTTGATTATGCATCTGGTCTCTGTGATCACGATCTCCTGCACCTCTAATGACAACTTATGCACACAAAATTTGACAAGCACATATATGGAGGACATAATTTCACAATCAAAATATTTATTCAATAACTAAAGGAATGAAATTATACATTCATTCTTTGTTCCTTCTCAGCCTCTCGGGATTCTGCAAACAGAAGATTTTATCACTTTACACACTTACTAATATTTTCCAATTACAACAATACTCAATATAAACTCAGATCTCTCAGTTAGCTCTCAAACCACAAAATTATGAGCTATCTCAACAAACCCTAAATCTAGAAATTATGTTCCTAAATATCAACAATAAAATCAATAATAATCTAACTGTCAAACAAAAGATATCTTCTAATATGTCTTTTATAAATATCTAGCTATTACAATAAAATGAAATTAGGGAACCAACTCCCTTGGTAAATTGTTTTGTGACTCTTCGGGTTAATTTCGAAAATTCACATGGCAGATGCACCCGCATCAGAATATCAGGGAAGGAAAGAAATGTTCAAGAGATCTTCAACATTTATGCCATACTTGGATATTTTTTATTTTTTAATCCAAGTAGCATCTTTCTTTTGTTAATCTTTTCATTTAATCAAATACTGAAAGTACTCTTTACCCCTAGTCTTTCTTTCCACTTTCTTGTCAATATTGCTTCAATATCTTTCTGAACTACCTTGGGAAATTTTTCTTTCCATTCAACGGTATGATATTCATCACTTACAAGTTCATTTATAGAAACACCTTTTGTTTCCTTAAAGGGATACAAATATCCCACATTAAATATTAGAGAAATTCCAATACCAGTTGGAAGTTCACGCTCATATGCATTAGCGAAAAATTTTCTCAATATTCTGCAAGGTCCAATCTTTTTCATCTTCAATTTGTTGTAAGTCCCCATTCGAAACCTCTCCTTTCTCAAATATGACATGAACAAATCACCAACCTAAAAATCCACTTGTATCCTTTTCATGTCTACCCTCTGTTTATATTTACCACTAATTTCTTGCAACCTTTGCTTGACACTTTCTTGCAGCCCTTGCATGCTTATAGAAATATCCTCACCATCAACACTCCTTAATTCTTGTTTTCCAAAATTCCTTAGTTCATACGTTCCTCTTGGATGCATTCCATACACAATTTGGAATGGAGTCATTCCTTTGCTCCTATTTGGTGATTCATTATATGCAAATTCATCCTGAGCAAGCATCTGGTCCCATTGCTTATTATTTTCATGCACAAGATTTCTCAAAATATTCCCCAAACCCCTATTCACTACTTTTGTTTTCCCATCATTCTGTGGGTGATAGGATGAGCTAAAACTGAGATTTGTACCCAGTTTATTCCATAGGTTTCTCCAAAAATGACCTACAAATTTTGTATCATGATATCAAACAATGCTTATGGGTAGACCATGTAATCTCACTATTTCTGGAAAAAAATAGATTGGCAATATTAGTTGTGTCACTAGTCTTCCTACAAGCAACAAAATGAGTCATTTTTGAAAATATATCTACCACAACATAGATAGAGTCATTCCCCCTTTGTTTCTTTGGTAATCCTAGTACAAAATCCATGCTGATTGAATCCCATGGTCTTCTTGGAATAGGTAGTGGCTGATATAGTCTTTTGTTCTGACTCCTTCCCTTAGCATGTTGACAAATTCCATACTTTTCCACAAATTTTGTCTCCTTATTTTGCATACCTGACAAAAAATAGAAAGCATTTTCCTATGCAAAAGTCTTGTCTTGACCAAAATGTCCTGACATTCTTCCATTGTTTTTTTCCTTAATCAAATTCTCCCTCATCAAACACTTTGGTATGCATAGTTTTATGTTCTTGAACAACAAACCTTTATGTAGCATATAGTCCAACCATTGGCCTCTATGGCTGACAATTGGGTTTTCACAAGTTGCATAGACATCTTTGAAATATACATCATCCATATAAATTTTCTTTAGACCATCAAAACCTAAAATGTTGACTTGAATTTCTTGCAAAAGAAAATTAATTCTACTTAATGCATCCAAAACATTATTAGTCTTACCACTTGTGTGTTCAATCACAAAGGTAAAATTTTGCATAAATTCAACCCATTTGGCATGTATTTGATTTAGCTTTGGTTGACTACTTATAAATTGTAATGCACTATTGTTAGTGTACAAGAAAAACTCCTTGGGCATGAGGTAATTCCTCCACTTCTTAAGTGCTTGAACAATTGCATAAAATTCCTTGTCATAAGAGGAATATTTTATTTTGCTTCATTTAATTTTTCACTAAAATATGCAATCGGTCTCTACTCCTTACTCAAAACAACTCTTATTGCAGTCCCACTAGCATCGGTCTCAACTTGAAAGGATTTATCAAAGCTTGACAAAGATAATATAGGCTTTTCAGTAATATTTTTATTCAATAGTTTAAAACTTCTATCAACTGATTATGTCCATTTAAATGGTTTCTTTCTTTCTTTGATAGTTTCTACAATAAGTGCACATATCTGACTAAAACCTCTAATGAATTTTCTATAAAAACTTGCAAGTCCATGGAAACTTCTTACCTCAAATGTAATTCTTGGGGTTGGCCAATTCACAATTTCTTGAACCTTTTCTGGGTCCATCTTCAAAGCTTATTCAAATACTACAAACCCCAAATATATCAGTTCCATTTTCATGAAGTTGCATTTCTTCAAATTTATCAACAATTTTTCCTCCTGCAGGTTACTCAAAACCATATTAAGTTGTATTAAATGTTCCTCCTTTGTCTGGTTGTAAATTAGAATGTCATCTAGATATACTAACACAAAATTTCCAATAAATTCATTTAAGACTGCATTCATCAACCTCATAAATGTACTACGAGCATTTGTGAGCCCAAAAGGCATCAACAACCATTCATACAATCCACTTTAGTATTTAAAGAAGTCTTCCATTCATCCCCTTCACTTATCCTAATCTGATGGTACCCACTTTTTAAATCAATGTTTGAAAGGTACCTTGCCCCACTTAAGCAATCCATCAAATCATCTATTCTGGGTAATGGAAATCTGTACCTTATAGTAATTTTGTTAATTTCCATGAAATCAGTGCAAATGCGCCATCCACCATCCTTCTTTGGGATGAGCAATGTTGGTAAAACACATGGACTCATACTTTCTTTCATCAAACCTTTATTTAACAACTCATGTACATTCTTCTCTATCTCTTCATTCTCTTGAGGGGTCATCATGTATGCTTCTTTGTAAGTAAAACTTTCTCCAGGTATCAAATCAATATGGTGAATAATACTTCTCATAGGAGGTAAAGCATTAGGTAATTCATCTACTATTATATCAACAAAATCATCAAGCATACCTTTAACTTCTGCAAGTAAATTGTCCATATTTGTAGTGGGGAGTATTACCTTTCGCTTTCCAACAAGAAAAAATGTACCTCTTGTTTCTTCTTGACTTCTTATAGAAGCTCCTTCCCACTCATCATCAAAACACTAGGTCCACGTTCTTATTTAGATGATACATCCTTCAAGGGTAGCAACACATGCTTGTGTCCATCTTTTTCCAAGGAATAAGTGTTTCTCCTTCCATCATGAATAGACTTCCTATCATACTACGATGGCCTTCCTAACATAATATGGAAGACATCCATGGACATTATATCACATAACACCTCATCCTTACAAATACCAATTTGGGATTCCACCTTACATTGCTCATCCACCAAGATTCAATGTCCTTTATGCAACTAGGACACTTTGTAGGGAGTGGGATGTGTCATCCTCTTCAATGCCAACTTATCTACCATCTTTGTGGAAACAAAATTGTGTGTACTTCCACTATCAATGACATTTTTGCAACACTTCCCCTTTCAATTAGATACAATTCTAAACATATTTTTTATCTAAGTTGTCTCACTTGACTCTTTTTGTGACTTGACCAAGATCCTATTCAACATTAAATATTCCCCTACTTCAAAAGTTTCTTCCTTTTCCACTATATTGATTGTTTATTCATTGGCATCTGCGACATTTTCATTCCTCTGATTTGTTGATTTATTTTCAGGACAGTCCCAATACATGTGTCGTGTCTTGCCACAAGTGTAGCATCTAATTTCTCTTCCTCCTCTACCTCTGCCTCTGGAGCCAAATATCCTACCTCTAAAGTCTCCTCCTCTTGATGGTTGATTTCTCGGGCTTGAGCTGCTCCCTTCATATTTTGAAGTTTGGGACCTTCCCATGTGACTGACTTGTCCTTTTCCTCTTGTAATACCTATTCCTCTGGTTTTCTGGCTCTATTTTATAGCTATATTCTCTTACTTTCAATGTTGTCTAATAAGAATCTTCTACATTCCTTAGGGTCAAGAGACTAATTTCATCCTACTTGTCATACCTTAAACAACTTATGTACCTTGCGACTTTCTCAACATCATTCTCCACATGCCCTACCCTGATGTTTAACCTATATAATTCTTATGTATATTATTTTAATGACATAGTTTTCTACCTCATGTTCTGCAATTTTATGAATAGGTTCAACTGATAATCCTTGGGAATAAACTTGGCCTTAAATTTAGCAATAATCCTATCCCAATTCATGATCTTTGCCTTACCTTTCTTCCTTCTATCATCTTTTAATTCATCACACCATAAGGATGCATGTCCTTTCGACCTAGTCACAACATTCTTAAACTTATTTTCTTCATCTATGTCCTCATATTTGAAATATTTTTCCATTGCATTTATCCAATAGAGAAATTTCTCAACATTCAGGTTCCCCTCATACATTGGGACCTCCATTTTTGTTCTAGATACTACTTTTGTAACCAGACTCAACAACTATTATTCAGATTTTTCACCTGCTCGTACTTTTTCTTATTCTTTAGATATAGTTTCTTTATCTTCACTAACATCCCCTATGTTAGTTTCCCGTCAATGGTCTACTTCCATGGCTTCCATTTTATCCGACACTCTCCTCAATTAATTGTTTATTTTTGTAATTGTCGCATTTGATGGCCTACCTATTATGGGTGGCATGATGAATGAATACAACTTCCTTTACAGCTATGATACCACAAATGATAGCCTTCGACTACAATACCCACAATACATAGATTGAATATATTTCTATGTTAGTGAATGTTCCTTTGTTGCCTTAGATCGAATCTTTGTCTCCTCTCTTTCGCACAACGACATTCTTCACCTATGAATTATATGGAAAATTACGTGGGATATTTTGGGAGCTAAGCCCCTTTTCCTTCCACATGACCAACACCAGAATCATGAGATTATTCCCTTGTAATATTCCATAGGCTTAAACCTCGAGCATATTTCCAAAGCGAAACTTTCAGTATTCATCGATTTACTTTTTTACAGATGATGGAGATATTTTATCGAAACTATTGTCCTTTTAAATCTCTTCGTTGATGGTCACAAAATGGATGATCAAGATCTCACTTCGCAATGTTGTGGTAGGAGTGGATTTCAAAATAATACTCCAAACAAATTTTTCTATGGAAGGTGTGGATTGGTTCTCAGAAAGCTATCTTTGGGGATGAATTTGGAATGAGACCCTGAAATGTTAGCTCCGATAGATGAATTTGATATCCCTTGAAAGGCTAATCGACGAATGCTTCAGATTCTTTGTATGTAATATGAAACTATGAGCGAATATTCATCGATGCTTTCCTTCTATACCTTCACCTTAAATGATTGGGATGGGCTCTGAAACAACAACTCTGATGAGTGGCCTAGATTAATTCTCGGATCTTTCAAATGGATGACTTAGATTTGTCGTCAGGATACTATGTTCAGGGTCAGGTTGGAAGACAGACTCCGAAGCACAATAGATCAACAATGGACATTATTCGAAAAGTTGGTTCGATGGACGTCTGGATCTTTCTCTCACTTGATACGTCATAGTGAAAATTTGACACGGCCTCTGAATTGACATTCTGAAACATTCACAATTTCTCGAATTTGGGTACAATAAACTATCAAAAAGAACCATTGATCTGATAGAGTTCCTATCCCCGATTTAACCACAAACGTCAGATTCTGAAACTATGAAACCTGCAAAATAAGTTGAGTTTGAATCTGATTGTCTCTATGATCACTATATCATGCACCTCTAATCACAAATTATGCACTTTGACTTTGACAAGCACATATATGGAGGACATAATTTCAAAATCACAATATTTATTCAATAACTGAAGGATTGAAATTAAACACTCATGATTTGCTCCTTCTCAACCTCTCATGCTTCTACAAACACATGATTTTACCACTCTGCACACTTTCTAGCCTTTTAGTATTACAACAATACTCAAAATATACTCAAAGCTCTCGGTTAGCTCTCAAACCACAAAATATCGAGCTATTTAAAGAAGCCCTAAATCTAGAAATATTGTTCCTAAATATCAGCAATAAAATCAATAAGAATGTAACTAGTCTGCTAATATGTCTTCTAGAAATATTTAGCTATTACAATAAAATAAAATTAGGGAAACAACTCCCTTGGTAAATTGTTTTGTGACCCTTGAGATCAATCTCGAAAATCCACTTGGCAGGTGTTAATGCATCAATGCTAAAACAATGCAAAATGTCATTTAGGTAGACTTAAATCTTGTAACTAAAGGTAGCTCTATGGAAAATAGGAATATAGACAGGTGAAACATGTGATATTCTATAAAAATGTGCCATGAATTCCTTGAGAGATGACCATGTACATAACACCACACATTCTACAAAGCCCTCTTAGGCTAGTTGGATAATCTGTTTTAGCTTAGAATGGTGATTTTATGCTAGACTATAGAATTGTAGGCACATTTCAAACATGAAAAGGGATTTCCATGATGAAATACATATCCACCTTGGGCATGCATTTTGAGCTTACTGCATGCATATGTTTTTCTTAAGATTTACATACTAGAAAGCAAATTTGAATGTTGTGTACATTTTTGGGATTGTTGGAGCAGAAATGGAAGTTGAGAGGTGGCTAAGGCATCTTTCACATTTAGGTGGATTTTCATGCAAGGTATCGAAAGAGGGTGAGTTGAAGGTCAGGCATGGTATAATGTAAATATCCAAGGAAGACTGAGAGTCAAGGTTAAACCTAATAATTATGGTTGGATCGATAAAAACATGGCATATATTGATGACGAGGGAAGTTGATCCATATTTTATGAGTATGAGGGTTTTAGCTTAAAAACAATATCCCGTGAAAAGGAGGAAGCCATGAGGATTCAATGTTGGATTCTTTCCTAGCAATGAAACTAGAATCATAGGGCACAAAAGATCTTAACAATGATGGTATCGAAAGACAATGTTTTATGGATATTTATGGTGCTCGAGATACAAAAGTGTCCAATGAAACTATTTGATACATATTATCCTCAAATAATAATACCACGCATGAATATAAATAAAGTGAAATAAACATCTGCATTGCATCAAAATGAAATGATAACATACAATGTGTTGTAAAAATATAACACAATGTTCCATCGGTTTCATTGAATATAGGCCACTGAAGACCGATTCTCACATTTTTTTCTTTTTACTTTATCTCTTAATCACAATACCAGTTATTTTACTTTGAGTCAGGACTGTCAGTGGGTTATTTGAAGTAACTCCATCTTTTGTTTCAAGCGTAACATTTATTTTCCTTTGATCGTTTCATTTACAATGAATGTTTTGTTAATGAAATGTTTTCATAATAGAAAAATAATGCTAATATTAAGAATCAAGTTAAGTTACATAAAAATTAATAATATTGATCATAAAGACTTAAAGTTGATGAGTGCGTATAACTCACTAGTAGATGGCTCAAAAAAACTTACTAGTAGATGGATCAACACTTTGGTGTGTTTCAGTAGTAGTGTTTGGTGGAGGAGAAAAAAATGTTTCTTGAACGCTTTTTCCCTTATTACAGAATCTTCCATACCGATGTGATTCAAAATAGGCCTCTTCATCATATTTTATTATTGGCCTTGAACAAGGAATAAATTTATTATGCAAGCATGAACATAAAAAATTAAAATTTGAAATTGCTTAAGATATCAAATGGAAATCAAATGGATACCATTTATATGTAAAAATGACTTACAATTGGTTGTGTAGTTACCAATATTTTATATTGTTTCACCCATGAGTTAAACAATTGTTTCACTTGATTAGGAATGACATCAAAGAAACAAGAGCCCAATTTTGTTGACGTGTCCATATCAATTGTAGTCAAACACTTTTCATATTCAAGCCGAATTGGATTTTAATAATTGGAGGGACACATTTTTTTTTTAATTTTTTTTTTGTAAGATAGTTTTTTATCTCATCACTAGCTTAAAAAATTGTACCCTCATCTCATTAACAAGACACATTTTTGCATGGTCAAATGTGTTTCGATAATCCATACCAATGCAACCTCTTTGTGCTCCTTGATTGGTATTCAAAAATTTTACCTCCCTGTGTTTATGCTCCATTACCTCATTTCTTAAATAAACCAAGGTACGAGGATGGTAAGCCTTGGTCATGTGAAGAGAATGTGCCCCTTGAATATGTGATCCAGATTTATGTAGGAACACAATGAAATACAGAAATACACATAAATGCAGAGATGCAGCGGAAATAAGACTTCATTTCATTAATAACAAATGACTGAAATATGCTTACAAACAGAATGTAAATAAACTAGCTAAGGCGTTGGTAGCTTATCTCTGAGAAGAGATGTGGCTGCT
>ML798319.1:256816-271832 GCA_009831015.1 Picea engelmannii | reverse complement strand
TAACCCTCAAATAAGCTCTAAAAAGTGATAATACATGCAAATACACCAAAATAGGGCCACACGTGTGGCAGTGTCAAGCTCCCAAAGGGTGAAGAGAGCCTCCCAAGGCCACGTGTCATCATCATATGGTGCAAGCAAGGTGGAAGATCCTCATCAAGTGACATGTCACATCTCAAAGCCAACAAGTGGTGTCTAATGACAAATAAGCCCCATCATCATCAACAAACCCTAGCACATGATGTCATTATCAATATCCCAATGTCCAATGTGAGGACGACAAGTGTCCAAGTGGAAATATCATACATCATCTCTCTTAATGGTGTCTAACCATAATCGTGTGCAACGTCCTCCATCAAAAGTTGAATAAGGTATGGGTGATATGTCCAAGGTGTGGGATTTTTTTCCATTTGTCAGTCGGCATGTCCATATCGAATGCGAGCTCATCTGACCATCGTACAGGGTCCAAGAGGTGTGAGAAGGTGTACTGAAGGGGTTCAATCACCAAGTGACCCAACACTCTACATCACACATGTTGTATCATGTCCAAATGTGCACAATGTCTCGGGGTGAAAGTACCAAAACGTTCTCCAAAGACCATGTTAGGTGCACTCAAGTCAATCAAAACCGTGGAATCAAATAAAACCAACAATCATAAGATACAACAGTCTTAAGAAGCATATAAAGTAAGCCATCAAGTAATACCGAATCCAAATGAGCAATTCTCATTAGGTATCCTCTTCAAACTTCACAGAAGCCCAAGACTTTATGCAATTTGGCAAACTTAAGTATGGGAGGGCCATGAAAGGAACCTATTAAGTGTGCCAGTACCCAAGTAGAGAGATATTTTCCAGAAGAATCGATCAGAGACATGTAATGAGTATGAGGTGGTCACGAGGTTTACTTATGGGCATGGGGTCATTAACATGCAAGACAATGTATGGACTCACCTCCACGAGTGCCTTTGTAGAGGGTGCTCTTGGCGATTGAGTTACCCTTTCCTCGATGCTTTTTGCATTCCAAACCGCTTCTTTTTTTTTCCTCTTGCTTTTACTTTATATGATTTGTAGGTCCCCTTAAAAAAGGTTTCAAGCATATCACTTCCTTTGCTGTCATTTGGGATATATTCAAGTCTTTCATGATAGATGAATGTGTTTATTTGCATTAGGAATGAGGGTGATCGCCACTAGAGAGGGTAGACCTCAATGGTGTACTCATGGATTTTAACTGTCCTTATAACCCATTTCTTTCTTTTTTCTGCTAAGTGCAATATATCTATGGGCCTTTAGCCCCTTCTTCTCATAAGAGAACGAGATACATGCCTTTTTGGTGTACATGTAACCACATTACCCAAAAGGTGGAAGAACAAAAGGATCAAGGATGAAAAGTGGTAAGTATGATCGAGAATAGTATATTACCTCTTCCAAGGAACCACCAGTAGTACCCCTTTTCCCTGGGAGTGACAACATGGGAATAGGATGCCCAGGATGGCCACCAAGGAGAAACAAGGCAAAAATCATAACCTATGGGTTCATGATTCATTATCCAACTACCTATGGTCATTAATCAAATGTTGTATGCATTAAATATGGCGCTTTACATGAAACAAGGACTAATGTACCTTATAATGTGTCAGGCCACCATCTCCTAATGAGCCTTGCTGATTAAGTGTGATGAGTTGTGCTAGGAGGAAGATGTATTTGAGGGGCTGTTGGGTTGAACTCTATGGACATGTTGATCATCATGATCGTCGAGATCATTGTCTTCATTGTGGGCCATGAGACACGATCTCCTCTAGTTACCCCTCAGTGAGGGGGGTAACATGTAACATGTCCTCATGCAATTGGGACAATATGTTGAGTACATTAAATAATGTCCTTGATTTTCATAGACAAATATTTCAAAGCATACAAATTGCAGTAACATTCCATTATATTGAGTGTCATTCATCACTTGAACAATTGTCATTGCTCGAGTAGTGTGCCTCATTTCTTCATCACTTGTAGGCGATATTGTACTTTGAGAGAGAGAGAGAGAGAGAGAGATTTTACATGATTGTGTAAATCAAATAGTGTACCATAGCAATAACTATTTCAAAAACAATACACATTCTTTCAAAGCCATGCTGCATGTTGTCTCTCAAAATATCTTATGTTGGATGGACTCCATACTTTATTTCATGCATGTTTGATACATCATGACAAAACACAGTTGATATGATTAATATAAAGGTTTCTTGTCGTTCCATTAATTATAAAACAAGGGAAGTTAAAAAACATAGCTACTTACAAATTGTTCAATTAAACCTTGATACTTCAACATGTACTCACAATACATACTTAACCCATTAATGTCTATCAATTCTTCAGTTGGCTCTCTTTGTACGTTAGCACCTATTAGAAGACATCCATGGATGAGTGTAAATTAATTATTTAAATATAAAGATCACAATAAACATGAAATTTTAAGTAAGGCCAAAAATGTAGGTACTCACAAACTTTGAGATCGACGCTTTTATTCTTCATCCCGTCTTATGTGCTAATTGGGTTCCATTTTTTTTCCTTTTCTACAACAAAACAATAAAAAATTAGTATTTCATGCGATAATTAAATCCGATGTACATAAAAGAATACATGAATGATCACATACCTCTGATGCACGTTGTTGTTGGGATGGCTCCCTATGATGCAATTAATAACGTTCATTTATTTTATCATCTCTTTATATACTTTTTTGGACATCCCCACTAGCATGTATTGATTTTCCCCTCGTTTGTGCCTTGAAGTTTGCATGACATGCCTTGACCAACACACATCATTAATTTAAACCTACATATAATTAAAATATATTAAATTTGTAATACGACTTAAAGAACTTGCCTTGTTCTCTTGTTCGGATGAGCTACCATCATGCTTGTTGCAATAAGTTGTTTTCTTAGAACTTCTATCGACCATCTTCTATAAAAAAAAATAAGCCAAGAATCATCATATATAAAAATTATGAAATGTTTTTTACAAAATAAGATTTTCGTGCATATAATAAAATAGTATGCACTAGTGCATTAAACATATGTATACGCACCAGTATATGATAGTCGTGTTCTTACAAATTCGAAAATGTTTTGTTTTCAAATTTTATATTTGTCAGTGCTCTGTAAATTAATAGAAGCACATGTGCCTCATCATTCTTTATTGCGCATCATTGAACCCATGAACAAATTTAAAACATGTCAACTTTGATATTAAAAACAAGGTTATTTTCATTCTAAACTCAACAATGTTGTTGATAGGAAAATGTGCATCGGTGCGCTACTCCTGTAAAGTGTGAACCGCTAACCACGAAAATATTTTTTTAAATAAAATTGACAACGACAAGGTTTGGAAACCAATGCAATGAGTGGTCCCATTGCAACATATACCAAACACTCCATTTACAAGTAAGCAAACCCTATAAAAATCTATTGCTTAAAAAAAAAAAAACTAGTTGTGAAATATAGAGAGGGAAACCAAGAGAAACAACAAGGAAGCTAGTGCTTCCAATACCGAATGTAACTATGAAACCCCTTTATTTTTTTGAGAATGCATTGAAAATTGTTTGAATCAAATAAGGGAAAGATTGAGATGATCAATAGAATAAAATTACATACCTGAAATTTCTCCTCTGCAAATTTGTATGTTACCTATGGTGATCCCTTACAAATTTGGCTCTTCTGGAAAAGTCTACCCACTCCAAAGTCTTTGCTCGTAAATCTTTCTTGCACAAATATCCCCTCTAAAATTTGGTAAAATAATGGAATAGTGATTAGGGTTTTCATTTATAAACACATACATTTAGAACCATTTATTTTTCATTGTATATTTCGGTGCATTCATGATAAACATGTGCATTTTTTTCTTTTTTGTAACTTACTTTTTCAGCGCTTTATACAATTTATAGCGCACCAATGTGGTTTCGACGTAAAATCACACTAACAAACAATTCAACTGACAAAGTACAAATGCAAACCTCCATAATTAAAGTTTTGCAGAGGTTTTGCTTTGTAGAGGCAAAATTGGAGGTCACTCTTCGACACCTCTCATAATTTAATGCACAAACTCAATTCTCTACCACTCCCTCGACACTTTGGTTCACATCTCCTCCTCCACAGGTTGCTCGACTTTCTCCAAGATACCATCCTCGTCATTCATGTAGCCATAATAACTGACGTTAATTCGCTTGTAAATCTCATACCTAGACCTCCTCTTCACTTCAAGGGGGCTTATCGAATAACTCTTTGATGTCGGAGAGGAATTTAGTGTTGATGTTTGGGAAACATCGGGAAGACATTATCCTAGATTAATAAGTAGTTATATAATATATATAATAAATAAGTAGTCATTTATTATCCAAGGGACGCATCCTTTCATGGATGGTCATCGTATGTTCTCTATATATGGAACACTCATCATTGTAATAATATATCGATATACAATATATCATCTCATATGAAAAATCAACATGGTATCGGAGCGAGACTGAGCTTGACTCCCTCACCGGAGGACCCATGTAAATGAAAGGGAAATGGAATCCTAGCTTAGCTTCAAAATCGTCATACTCAAACTCGTTCGCTTCTTCATTGGATATTCCTGGGCAACTCTGTTGATCAACAACAACTACCCTTCCTCCATTGATCTGATCATGGCTCTCCTGCTTACTATTCATATTAATATGCATTGGGATTCCTAAGTTTACGTCATCTCTGGAATTTTGATGATCCTTCCAATCATCCACAGGATGAAGATGGTTAGATTGGTCATCAACCCACCTAATTGTTAACGCATTAAATCGTGAGCCTGAGATGGAAGTAAGCAGTGGGCATAATTGATGGGTAATATTCTCATGATGATGCAAGTTCTTGTAATCTTCTACGACACTAATTCCCAATAGTTGATGATCATCGTGAGTGGTATAAGAAGTGGATCCTCGATCCACGACGTGACTTGTGCAATCTGCTTCATTTAAATAGAAATTGCTAGTGCTCCATGCAATGCTTATTCCACAAGATGCAACTGTGAATGAGGAATAGTCGATCATGATCTGATTATCATTTATATGGCTATCATTCTCAATTGATTCTTTCAAGCACTCGCTTTCAACGACAACAATCACGGTGATGCTGGTGGAGCCAACGGAGTAATTGACAAGGGCTTCATTAGATTAAGAGATATGAAAACTGCATGACTTGAGACGCTCTGATGGGTATGCGAATTAGTAGAATCCCAGAGCTAATAAATGAGGTGAAGTCCCGATTAGCATGAATGTTTATGATTTATTGCAACTGGATCACCCTGATTGTTGTATGGCGTCGGAATATGTATCAAGTGGACATATCACTATCATATCGGGTTGTGTAAAAGATGATACCAGTGGTGAATGAGATCAACATTACAATTACAATGCCCTTGTCATATGAGTGGACATCACCATGGTTTAGGTGGTTCCATTAGTCAAATCAGGGGTGAGAGCCCATGTGACAACATGGCTAGAAGAAGCATGCCTTGGAGGATAACAATGGCATCTACTGAAGAGTCCCATGAATACTGAAGATGTGGGCATCATGTAAAGGCATCATGCACTCGAGAGGATCGATATGAAGCACGAGAAAGAGCGACATTGAGTTCACCACACACTATTTTATGTGTTATTGGGTCCTTTGTCTAAGAAGAAGTGTTGGTTTTGATTTCTCTTGAAAGTTTAAAGTCATGGACCCGATGGACTTAAATATAAGTCAAGCCATGTTAAAGTGGTGGATACGGTGAACCTGAATATAAGGCAAACCATGTTAGACAAAGAAGAATCTCAATGATATAAAATGATCGATGGATATATGGAGTTGCTTGGGGAGGTGCCCATGACATTGTTGTTGTTTTCCCAGAGCTATAGATTTGATGCACATTTAAAGTAGTTTTAAGGATCTGGTCGAAATTGGTGATATGGTCAAAGAGTAGAGAGGGAGTAGCCAACAAGGTCAACTAGACAACAGGTTTTTCTTCAGTGTAAGAGGGAGCTAGCCTATGAATTTTACACGAAGGATCTTGGTCTCATGCATTATTATTTGGGACCAGAAGTATGACAGAAGCCTAGTGAAATCTTCCTAGGTCAAGGGAAGTATGTTGTGAAGATCCTTCGGAAGTTTGGGACAATGGATTTCAAATCCATGGAAACTCCCATGGTGACAAACCTGAATAAGTTGAGAGACTCTAATTCTTACCTGGTAGACCCCTCCACGTGCCAAAAATTGATTGGCTCATTGATGTATTTGGTTAATACCATGTTGAACATTTGCTTCGATGTGAACACGTTGAGCCACTTCCAGGTGGAATCGAGACATGACCATTGGATAGTTGCAAAGCACATTTTGAGATATTTGTGTGGCACGCTAAATTATGGCTTAAGATATGTCTCAAACAGTGACATATAGTTGTAGCGATTTATGGATTTCGATTGGGCAGGGAGTGCAAGTGACAAAAAGAGTACTTCTGGTGTATGTTTTGGTTTGGGCTCTGTTATGATATCTTGGGCTAGTAGGAAACATAAGTTTGTCGCGGTCGGCACTATAGAGGCAGAGTATATTGTAGCCAGTGACGCAAGTCGTGCAAGCAGTGAGGCTTCAGAGGATTCTCGCAGGATTTCATCTAAGACATGGCGTAGATGAAGCAGCCAGGCTTCAACACACAGATGAACAAATTACTGACATTCCGGGCATCTGACAAATGTTTACCATAATCCAATTGCTTAGTTGGTGAACTGCTCTGTTGATGCGAATGTCTTCCCTCGTTGAGAGGGAATGCTGATATGATTACATTATGGATAGTCATTCTCCCTGTGTCTTAGATAGTGACCAGGTTGGGGAAAATGGTCTAAGACAATGTTGATATCTTCTAGAAGGGAGAAGTAAAGCTCTAGTACATCTCCATCGATGATTAGATAGTTGATATTTTGACGGATCCCTTGTCCAAGGGAAAGTTTGTATACTTCAAGGACAAGTTGGGGCTTATGGAGATTACTCCCTTTGTTAAGAGGGAGTGTTGATATCCTTGCATCATGGATAGACAGTGTGTTGTTGGACTGACATTCTCCCAGTCGAGAATCGTCCAGGTTGGACATATTGTTGATGTATCATGGACTGACATCTATGTGGAAAATGGTCCAGAAATGACATTCTCATGTGGCACAGATGGTGACCGGATGGAAATTTTCTCTATGGCACATATGGTGACCTGATTAGAGAAAATGGTCTGAGACTGACATTCTTCTATGGCACATGTAGTGACCTGATTAGAAGAATGGTCCATGTATCCCATGGTGTGGTTTTCAACATCTAAGAGAAAAGACATTTTCCTTATGGCACACATGGTGACCTGATTAGGGAAAATGGTCTGGGACTGGCATTCTTCCTGTGTCACATATAGTGACCAGATTAGGAAGAAGGGTCCTTGTAGTCACAAGGCACTCCATTGAGTGTGTGACAACTACGAGACACTCAGTTGAGTGCTCAGGTTTCAACACCTGACTTATTCAACATCATGCTTGATTACTCAGATGGAGTATGGCCTAGAAAATTGATGCTATATAGATGAGATGTTATGTGTCAATATATTGACCAGGTTATGGCAGGTTGTTGATGTTGCAGATTATGATGTTGTGAACACTCTCACCAAGCCTTTGTTTAGAGTGGCATATGAGTACTTCATAGACAAGCTTGGCATGATGAAAAATCTCCACCCTCGTTGAGAGGGAGGTGTGTTGTTTCTCCTCCAATCGGCTAACCCCTAGATCTGTCACGTGAGGTGATTGAGGGGGTAATGCATTGTCAGATCCTAGGAGAGGAGAAAACATCACAAGAGTAGACGTAAGACTATGGTGGAGACTATGTGTCTCTGGACAATAATTGTGTGCTACTACGGTGGTTGTGTACCACTGACGAAGACTGTGTGTATCTAGACAATAATTGTGTGCTACTACGATGGTTGTCTACCATTGGCAGAGACTGTGTCTCTTTGGACAATAGTTGTGTGCTACTACAGTGGTTGTGTACCACTAGCAGTGTATGTGTGTCACTGGACGATAGTTGTGTGCTACTAGCAGTGGTTGTGTACCACTAGCAGTGATTGTGTATCATCGGACAATAGTTGTGTACTACTATGACTTGACAATAGTCGTGTTTTATTGGATGGCATTGTAGTAGTTGTGTGCTACTAGCTGATTGCCATGGAGACTACCAGATCACTTGGGAGAAGTTGTGTGTTGCTTGATCGTAGAGATTGTGACATATGATTTGAGCTACCAATGGCATGGTAGTAACTATGTGCTATTAGTTGATTGCAGATTAATTAGTGAACTACTAGATGAAAGACATCGTGGAAAGATACCTCCCTAACTAAGAGTGAGTGTTGATGTTTTGGTAGTTGCGGGAGGAACTTTCCTCTAGACAACCTTTCTTATAAGAGAAGAAGATTTTGAAAGTCCAAGAAGACCATTGAACAACCAGAGAATATTTCAAAGATAGTCGGTTGGATCAAAGGGAGAGTCGCAGAGGGATTTCCCCCTCAGTTCATGTGGGAGATAGACATCTCCCAGGACTGTCATACATGTGTCATGAGTCTAGGGCGAAGTTTGCATACTTTAGAGACAAGCTTGGCATGATGTAGAATGTCTCCCTCACTGAGAGGGAGTGTTGATGTTTGGGCAACATCTGAAAGACATTCTCATAGATTAATAAGTAGTTATATAATATATATAATAAATAAGTAGTTGTTTATTATCCAAGGGACACATCCTTTCATGGATGGTCACCATATGTTCTCTATATATGGAACACTCATCATTGTAATAATATATCAATATACAATATATCATCTCATATGCAAAATCAACATTTAGCAACCCTGGAGTATATGTAGCTAAGGATCTTTCCAGTGGTACTGGTCACATCAACTTCGTTCTCTTCCAAGTCCATCATCTTGGCCCCTACTTTGGGATAATCATGACCGCCAAGCTCTACGATCTAGGATTCCTAATGTCCTTTTTGCCTGATCAGCAAGAAATGAATCCTAGTGGATGTCTTAATTATAATACTTTGTCAAACTAGAGAATGACCTGAGGCCTATATTATATATTTAATAGAAGTTAAGAAGCACATTTGAAAAACATTTGATGATCCATAAGCTTCACCAATATAACTTATCGTTGAATATTAAGCTTTGACTTAGTTTCGAACTACTCCTCCTTCAGATCCTCACTCGTGTATTTACTAAGAAGCTTTCATTTCTTCTTATCCACAACCAGGTGCTCAATCTCTTTCTCATCTGGAAGGTGCACATGGGAAACAAACTCTCACTCCCTAAGCTGCTAGTTTCCCTTGTCCTACTCTCCCATTTTTTTTTTCTGCTACATCCTCATCTTCCCTGAACAAGACCAGGTCAATGAAGTTGACCTCCCCACTCTTAACCATCAACCCAACCTCCCTCTTGACATATTCGATCCTTTACCACTCCCTCAATGCTTTAGCCAACATCTCTTCCTTTGCGGGCCGCTTGACTTTCTTCATGATACCGTCCTTGTCATCCCTATAGCCATAATATCTGACATCAATTCACTTGTAATCTCATACCTAGACCTCATCTTCTTCGCCTCATGGGAATTATTGAATAACTCTTTATCGATAAGCCCCCCGGGGCGAAGAAGAGGAGGTCTAGGTATGATATTCACAAGTGAATTGACGCTAGTTATTATGGATATAGGGATGACAAGGATGATATCTTGGAGAAAGTCAAGCAACCCGTGGAGGAGGAGATGCAGGTCAAAGCACTGAGGGAGTGGTAGAGGATCGAGTCCATAAAAAGGGAGGCCATGTTAATGATCAAGAGCAGGGAGGTCACTACCATTAAGTTGATCCTATTTGAGGAAGAGGAGGATGTGGCAAAAGGAATGGGAGAGCAGGACAATGGACACCAATAATAGAGAGAGCGATAGTTTGTTGCCCATGTGCCCCTTCCGGATGAGAAAGAGATCGAGCGCATGGTTGTGGAGGAGAAGAAACAATAGTTTCTTAAAAAATACACAAGTGAGGATCTCATGGAGGAGAATGTCAAGACGAAGGTAATGCTTAATATTCAACAATAAGCTATGTTGGTGAAGATTTATGGATCATCAAATATTTTTTCAAAAGTGCTTCTTAACTTCTACTAAATATACAATATGGGCCTTAGGTCATTCTTGAGGTCGACATAGTATTATAATTAAGACATCCACCAGAGTTCATTTATTCCTAATTAGGTAAAAGGGGCACCAAGAAGCTTGGATTGTAGAGCTTGGCAGTCCTAATTGTGCCAAAGTAGGGGCCAAGATGACGAACACGGAAGGGAACAAAGTTGATGTGCATGGTGCCACCTACAAGGGCCCTAGTTATAGATACTTTGGGGCTACAAAATTACTCCTCGATGTCAAAGAGCTATTTGATAAGCCCCTTAAGGTGAAGAAGGGGAGGTCTAGGTATGAGATAATTTACAAGTGAATCGACGCCAATTATTATGGCTACAGGAATGACGAGGACAATATCTTGGAGAAAGACGAGTGGATTGCGAAGGACGAAACTAAGCCAGAGCATTGAGAGAGTGGTAGAGGATCGAGTCCATGCGCTAAATTATCAGAGGCACCGAAGAGTGACCTCCATTTTTGCCTTTGCATTAAAGTAAAACCTCCGCAAAATTTAATTGTGGAGGTTTGAATTTGTAGTTTGTCAATTAAATTATTTTCCTTTTGGCCTCCCACTCACGTACAAAGTTGTACATGTCGACTTGCTACTATTGCTCATGCTTCTATGCTTGTCGTCGTCCTCTCTAATTCACATACAATTATTTTTAGGCACATATATGTAGATAAAACAAATTGAATTATAACACACACCCACACACACATGTAAACCATGTTGTATTTATCAAAAAATTGAAATTAATTTATGTTTGCAAAAAAGATGTGGTAAAGTAATCGGTGCACCTTTAATAAATAATACGCACCATGCACGATGCACTTTAAGTTGTCAAAATGCACCGGTGGGATTTTTGTGAAGATGGTGCCTCTTCTAAGACAAAGGCACCGTTAATGCACAACCCCATCCCGATGCACGATGCTTAGTGTTTAGCGATGCGTTGTGTAGTTTTAAACATACCATTAGTGGTGATTCCTGTTAATTCATAGAATGCACTATGAGCAGTGCTTCCTATAAATTCACAGGTTGTATTGCGGTCCGGTGTGAGCCGAATGTGTGAATTGCATCGTGCATAATTTTTTTTTTGTAAATGCAAAATTTAAATCCAATTTTAAATTTTAATCCGATGAAAATTAAAATAAGGAGGTAACAAATAATTTACCTAGTCTCTTCTCACCCGAGGAGGCATGGTTGGACCATGAGGGAAAATGGAAAATGAAATATGGGACATCTATATCACTATAGCTATTGATTTCATTCGATCAATTGGATGGATGGTCTAGGTTTTCTAGCTGTTGGATTTCATCAATTGCCAATGGATAATGAAATTTTGAGTGAACTTAACAGATCTATGGCTAGAAATGGATTCTCACACCATCAAGATAACACATGCAACAATTAAATATAAAGGCTTGCTTCCATCAACTTACATATTGAATCCGATGCAAAATTTAACACCAATGCCACAAATATTTTACCCTAACAGTCTATTGAATGCAACTATACATGAAAGTCCATCACATAGCAATAAATTCACAAACATAATTGATATAAAGATTTTACCCTAGAAACCCAAATGGGAAAACCAACATTCAACTGGTTGCTCAGTCTTATTTCAACATTCTTTGGTTTACAATGCATGTTGTAGGCTCATGCGCCATTCAACAATTTACACTTGCATCCTCACCTCTTGGCCAATGAAAAGAAAAAGCCCTTCGAGAGTGAAATTACAAGAAGAAATAAGGAGTGACCGGGTAATAGGAAGGCCAAGTTGCACAACCTTTGATTTCCCATTCCTCATTGTTTATCTCCTTTTTCCATTTTCCATTTTTGTTTAATTTTTTACTTTTCTACTCATTCGTCTCATTTACTTTTACACTTGCAGTGCCCTTATTATTTTATATAACCTCATTCATTGTTGAATTGCACTTGTGGCATCGAGAGTAGAAAGGTGCTCTACAACCCATTATGAGGGAGATGTTATCACATAATGTTACGTGTCACAACAACGAAAAAAATTAAATAAAAAATAAATAATTACATATGTATGTGACAACATCTGAAAAATTAAACCAACGTAGAGCCATCTTAAACCCAGAGCTATCAAGCACCAAGAGGGATCAAATTTCTTAAGGTGTAATTTTTTTTATTAGTTAATATGAAGGAATTAATACATGACAACATTAAATGATAAAAAAATTTACACCTTAATAAATTTGATCCCTCTCGGTGCTTGATAAATCCAGGTTTAGGATAGATCTATTTTAATAAGTACGAAGTCTTACAACCATTTGCTTGTTTAGACCCATTTCAAATAAAAAACAACACAATACACATAGATAACCCAAACTGATCATTTGAATGGTAACCTCGCTTGTGAGTAAAGGCTAAAGAGAAGAAAACACAACCAAGATTAAGCACTAAGAACCTACAACAATTTGACTAATAAATGAACACACCAAAGAATAATTTGACATATAGAACTCTCAAAATGTATTAGAGTTTTGCGATACTCTTGTAATAGAAATTGAAGTTCTTTTTGTGATTTTATTTCGCTCATAGTTCCACCATACCTAAAATATTTTAGTTGTCTCCAATTAAATTGTGAACATTAAAAATCTTAAAATACAACAAATTAATCAAAACAATACATTTTTTGAGTTCGTTTTTAAAAAAGATGAAACTTTGCGCAAACATAAGACAATGTCCTCAAAGAACATTAACATTCATTGTGTAGAAATCCTGAAATACAATAATTTAATCAAAACAATAAAAAAATTTAGTTCTTTTTTAACAAGTGTTGCGTGGCAGCGTAGTCCCTGCCAAGTAGTTTATAAGGTTATTTTTGGAAAATGGGGAGAGTCGAGTAATATTGTTAAGAAAAATTGTATGGCGAGTTGTGACTAAGCAAAGCAGTGCCAATCTCTTTCTAACATTTGTGTTGAGTTGTCGCTAGTAAGAGCATAATCCATGTGCATTGGGAAGGGTGCAAAGGTAGCGGGGATGGAAGGCAGCAATAAATGGTTTGAAATATTTGTGAAGCCGGGTAGAGTGAAGCGTTTGAGTTGGAGGAATAGTATAGCACGAAAGTTTTCGGTGCAAGATGTGCATCACATAATTGTAGATGGCAGAACTTATGGGAGCAAGATCTATAATAGCGCCAACCCGGAGATCGACTGCTATAAAGTTGGCTAACTATGGAATTGTAGATCACCGAAGTTTTGGGTGCAAGATGTATATCACGGAAAAGGGGGAAGGAAAGTTCAGTTACGACAACCTGACAACTAGGTATGAAAAGCAACGATAGTGGGTCGGACTCTCGTATACTTGAATGTCTTTTTTGCTTATTAATGCCAATGAGCGAACCTGTATGTTGAGTTGCCGATAGTAAAAGCATAACGAATGTGCATTGGGAAGGGCGGGAATGTGGTAGAGATTGAAGAGAGTGATAAATGGTTTGAAAGTTTTGTGAACCAGGGTCGAATTGTAAATGACGGAAGTGTTGGATGCAAAATGTATATTACGGAAGTGTTGTGTGCAACATGTATATCACAGAACAGGGGCATAAGAATTCGATAGCGCTAAGTCACGACGAATTGTAGAGTACAAAAGTTTTGGGTGCAAGATGTATATCGCGGACTTGTAGATGATGGAAGTTTTGGGTGCAATATTTATAATAGCGCTACCCCGGGAGTCAGCCGGACTCCCGTAAATCGTTGTTGAATGTGTTTTTTGCTTATAAATGCCAATGAGTGAACCAACATGTATATGACGGAACAAGGGGCATAAAAATTTGATAGTGCCAAGTCACGACCCCGCGAAGAGATAATTGGTTAAGTGTTGAAAGGAACTGCGGTCGGTCGGGCTCATGATGTGATGATATGGGACCAATCCACGAGTTCGAAAAAAGTGAGGTTCAAGTTTAAATATATTTATTTAAATTGTATTTATATTAATGTATCTTAATAGATTATTTGTGGTCCAAATGTATACCATGTTCCAATGTGGACGAATTGTAGACCACGAAAGTTTTGGGTGCAAGATTTATAATAGCGCCAATCCGGGGGTCGGTCAGACTCCTGTAAATTGCTATTGAATGCGTTTTTTGCTTATAAATGCCAATAAGTGAACCAACATGTATATCACGGAATAGGGGGCATACAAATTTGATAGCGTTAAGTCGCGACCCCACGAAGAGATAATTGGCTAAGTGTTGAAAGGAACTGCGGTCAGTCGGACTCTTGATGTGACGATATAGGACCAACCCACGAGTTCGAAAAAAGTCAGGTTCAAGTTTAAATATATTTATTTAAATTGTATTTATATTAATGTATCTTAACAGATTATTTCTGGTCCAAATGTAAACCATGTTCCAATATGTGGAGGAATTGTAGACCACAAAAGTTTTAGGTGCAAGATGTATATCACGGACTTGTAGATGACGGAAGTTTTAGGTGCAAGATTTATAATAGTGCCAACCCAGGGGTCGGTCGGACTTCCGTAAATCATTGTTGAATGCGTTCTTTTGCTTATAAATGCCAATAAATGAATGTGCATTGGGAAGGACGGGAATGTGGCGGGAGTTGAGCATAGCGATAAATGGTTGAAGTTTTTGTGGATTGATCGACTATTGGAGTTACTTCACACACACCTAGGATTTCTTTTTACTAAGGTTTTTCCTTGTTTATTAGTCATAATTAGTCATTATCCAGTCTCTTATATTTTAGGGGAGAATATTCCACCTGGAGAATATTCTCTTTCAGTTAACAC
>ML798319.1:203087-234033 GCA_009831015.1 Picea engelmannii | reverse complement strand
ATATATATATATATATATATATATATATATATACTTCAACAATAAATAAAAATTTCATTTATGCAATTGAATTAGTGGAAAGAAATTAAATTTATATAAACATGTAAACTTGCAACATTAATTAACAATACTATAAATAAGATCAAGTACAAACATATATATTTGAACCACATAAATATTATATATACAAAATATGAAAAGTCGAGCACTATCACAATACATTTGAGTTTCAGGCTGAATATCCACTAATGCATGATGATCATTGATCAAATAGTCCATGACAAAAAAATGTCTCCATACTCTCAACAACATCAAGCTCTGGGACAAGTACATGAAAATCATCTACGTCAATGACTTCTTCCAAATTTTTCATCAACTACTCATGAGTTAAAATTCATTCCTTTAGACCTCCCCACGATGGTAACCATAGGTCAGAGAATTTCAATAGGTGGATTCTCCTTCTCCATCGTTGTAGTCGTAGATCTTTGTAGGAAAGGTTGTGGACTATGGACCTGCAAAACAATATGGTATCTATGACTTCTTCCAAAGTGAGACTTCTTGAAAGATACCCTTTTGGAGGATCAAACGTGATAGCATGTTCTACAAAAGATAGAAATCAATAAATTGTTAAAACATTATGGATTATATGTTATTTTTAACCAAAAGAAATGATAAAACTAACTATTAGGTGCCTAATAAATAATCCTTGATTGTGTTGTTCAATAAGAAATATCAACTTGTCTCACATCATAATCTGTCTTAGATGAAATTTTAGATGCTTGTCTCTGAATACCTAAGAAACTGCAAGCTGCCCATTTACCTTGGGTACATCTCCTGCAAAGAGAATCATTTATCATAAAATGTAATTACGAAAAAAGGACACAATTTTATAATATAATGAATAAACTCAATAATGCATAACAACAACAAAACAATCTGTCAAGATGAAACACACAAAGTATAATTTATGCATCCTAATTTCAAATTACAAATGAAGAATCATCCAACATTGCTACCAGGCAATGGGCATTGGTTACACCTAGTTTGTTATGGTTTAAATTACTCTTTTGATTATATTTTGGAGAAGTTTTCCTCCATTTTTTGAGTCTGTAGGTGCAATCTGCTCTTCGGTGTTCAAGTACAACCACTCCTTTATTCTTGTCTCTTTGATTTGTTATTTGAGCCCCACTCTTGTTATATTTTTATTGTTGTTTCGGTTCAAAATTGTATTTTACAATACTAGTATGCCAATTCACATCCAAGCACGTTGCACAAGCCACACATAGCAATAACATCAACCATGGCCTACCAATATGGGGATCTAACAAGATTAAAGGGCAAGTCTTAACAAAACCAAAACTATGTATTTCTCAACTACCTCATGTATAGTGTTTCTTTGTTTGATACTCTCCAAGTTGGGTTGAGGACCAAGAAAGGCCTGCAAAAAAAATGTACCAGTACCCATACAATTAATAGGAGAGGGAGTGGGAGAAGGACAAGTGTGGAACAACAATATCAGAGTCGGTAGGTGTACAAGCACTATCAACAATATAAGACTAACATTATCATATCCAGGCCTCAATTTTTATCTCTTAGCTTTTGTGATGCAGGAACATTGTTAGCGAGCATGCGGAGCAGGACCACTCAGCGCGTGGGAATCTTTTCGAAATCTCAACGCTGACAGTTACGACGAATATTTTGAAGCACGCCTGAACTAAACGCCGAGAGATATTTTGTAGCATGCCTGAACTCAGTGCCAACAAATATTATGAAGCATGCTTGAACGATTGCGCGCGAAGTGGGAGTTTCCACTCCTGCTCTGGAATGTGACTGGACTAAGATAGTCGTTAGGTTAGGTTTTGGAGTAGACAAGTAGTCGCGGGGAACCCTAAGAACCCTCTAAGATAAATAGAGGTTTTGTACGCCCAAATAAGGCTAGCTGCAAGTTAGTAGGAGATTTATGAGTTTGTAGTTGTTGTTTGATTGTATCTGTAACCATTTTTATTTTGAATGAATACAACAGAGGAAAATTGATCCAATGTGTGTGGATGTTGTTATTGCTTGAAAATTTCATGTTGTTCTTGTTTCTGTAAATGAATGTATGGAACTGTGAATGTTAGGATAAGTTTCAATTGTTTCTCTTCTGTTGAAATCGGTGCAAGGTGTGCACACAGAACGCAAAGAGTGCGTTGACAGGATCTATTTCGGTTTCGAAGCTCAGAAGAGATAGCATGAAACTTTCCCTTTGCAAGGAGTGCAAAGTGACTGCTGTAAGGTGTGCACAGTCATCCGCAAGAACTTAAAAACTTGCGTAAGAGTAGGTTGCAACGTGTGCATCGAGAAAAAGGAGGACGCCAGGAGGGCGAGAAGAATTTATTTTCAAGAAATCCCGAGAACGCAAGGAGCGCGCAGGAAGTCGAAGTCTTCACAAGGCCAAGCTCAGGGGGGATAACACTTTTTAGAAGTGTAGTCGAGTTCCAAGAGTCAGACCCACAGGAGGCGCACAGGTTGAATCCTTTGGAGACTTAGAAAACTTCTAAGTTATAAGTGATCGAAAGCTAAGGAAGAGGAGTGATAGTGGTTGTTGGATCACAGCGCAAAGGATCAACAACCATCGGATTCAAGACAAGGTGCACGAGCTTTAACGCTTCACACACACAGGAGAGAGAACCTATCAAGGTTTGAGACTTGAAACATCAGAAGTCTAGAGTTCTAGATTTCTGAAGTGAAATCTCAGTCATTCGATCATTTGATGCAGACTTGAGCCGTCAGATCATCCGAAGTGAACATCAGGCGTTGGATCAGTCAAGCAAATTTGAGCCATAAGATATCATGAGCTCGGAAGAAAGCAAGTTTGAAACTCGAGATCCCCGAAGCGCGAAGAGCCAGAGAGCCAAAGTGAAGCTGGACCGTTAGATCCAGAGGGGTACCTGTCGGCGGGTCATGAGATGTAGAGGAAGGAAAAGGTGAGGCATTGAAACACTTGAAGCCCGAGGAGCCGAGGGCCGTCGATCTGTCAGTGGACACTTATCAACAGATCGCGAGCTCCGGGAAATTTGTAGTGGGATTTTTAGTTTGAGAACTGAGATTGCCAAAGTCCGAAACCCGAAGGAGATCTCGACTGTTGATCGAGAAGAGGGTCTCAGGACCGTTGATTTGAGTTGAAAGGTCAAACACCCAAAGTGAAGGCAGGACCATTGATTGAACAGGACAGGTGTTCGCAGATCGTCAGCTCCGGGAAAATGGAGTACGAAAGAAAGCAGGGTTGAGATTTGAAAACCCCGAAGTTTGGAGACCCGCAGAGATCACAGGCGTTGATTGAAGGGGAAAGGTGTTAGTAGATCTTTCTCTCTGGAAGATTTCTCTACAAAGGAAACCAAGGTTTGAGATTCGAGAATTCTGAATCGACCAGAACCGTCGATCAGGGAGAGGGAGATCCGGACCGTTGGTTCCAAGGAATAGATCTTAGTCGTTCGCCTGGAAGCACCGTCAAGATCTTGAGATCGACAGTCATCTCGCATTGCGGGGACAGGAGTTGCGTGGACTTTAAAAAGTTGAGGGCAGGCCGCAGTCCATACCATGGTTTCACCGGGAACACATGTGGAGGCTGGAGGAGAACTGTGGGCCCAAAAGTAGTTTGACTTCAAACCGCTTGTGGTCTCTCCCGCAATCGCGTGGTCATCGCCCAAGGTCACATCGAAGGAGGGGCCGAGAGAAAAGGTGTTAACGCCCGATACTCTGAGATTTTTGCAGAGCGCGAAAGGGAAGGTCGCGGGTGTTGTGAAGCCTACGTAGGGAGCCGAGGGGACCAATGCTTAACAAAGAACGAGGCCAATAAGGTTTCAAAGAGTCACCCGACTCCAGAATCGAAGATCTTGACCGGGAGGTCGTGAAACCCTTAGGAGAGAAGGGGGTCTGCACCAAGTGGTACAAGAGAGAAGTTTTCTTGTAGACAACAGGTAAATGAGGAGAGACAAAAGAACTCGAAGTTGTACTCTATGTGTAACAGACAGTCAACACAATGCCACCAAGGAGATGAGTGGAACCACCTTTAGCCAATCGGGCTATAGAAAGGGAGATGCGAGAACTTCATGCAAGATTAGAGGCGATGGAGGCAGTGCAAAGGAGAGCACCCGATGCTAGAGACATCAATAATGCAAAGAGCGAAGAAGTAGAAGTTGAAGAAGCTGTAGGAGAGGATGTTGCCAAAGAGCGCTTGGTGAGAGCAATTGCTAGATTGGGAGGCAGAGCCAAGATAAAGGTCCTGATGTATGAAGGCAATTTAGATATTGAAGAATTGTTGGATTGGGTAAGATCCATGGACAAACATTTCGACTATGAAGATGTCGATGAAGAGAAAAATGTGAAACAGGTTGTCACTAGGCTAAAAGGACATTGAACACTGTGGTGGGATGAACTGCAGGCTAAGAGGAGAAGCAAAGTCAAACATAAGATAAATAATTGGGACATAATGGTAGCCAAGTTGAAGGCTAAGTTCATGCCCAAATATTATCAGATCAATCTATTCAGGAAGTTGTAGAACCTGAGATAGAAGGGTATGATATTTAAGGAGTACACAAAGGATTTCTATAGGTTGAACATCAGAACTGGACAAAGGGAGAAAGATGAAGAAAAAGTTGTCAGATATATAAATGGCCTGAGGTATGAAATCCAGGATGAGCTCAACATGATGTTAGTAAGGACAATGGAGGATGCTTATCAGTTTGCACTGAAGGTAGAGGAGAAGTTGGCCAGAAAACAAAGCCAACGAGGAAGAGGTAAAAGCCCAACCCCAAACAAAGGCAAGGGATTTACCCATGACAAAACACACAAGTCTAAGGACGAGACTGAGATATCACACAGTCACTCGAAAAGAGAAGGAAGTTCCCGAGGAAGACAGGGTGGTGGAAGAAGTTCTTCTAGAGGAACATGAAGAAGCAGAGGAGGAGAAGTAAGACACTATGCTTGTGGAAAGACAGGGCACATGTCTTGGGAATTTCCTGAGAAAAATAAAGGAGGAGGCAAAGCTCACATTTCAGAACCATAGAGAGGGAATGTTAAAGCAGAAGGAGCAGAGGATGGAAGATCCTTGATGTTGAGGAAGGTTCTCTTAAAACCAGAGGCAGAAGTTGAAAAGCCAGTGCAGAGGAATAGTCTCTTCATAACAGCTTGCAAGACTAAAGATAAAGTATGCAAGGTGATAATTGACAGTGGGAGCACTGACAACTTATATCCACAGAGATGGTGGAGAAATTGGAGCTGGAGACAATTGAACATCCAAAGCCATACAAAGCCTCATGGTTGCAGAAAGGAAACCAGGTAATGGTTACTAAACAATGCTTGGTTGAATTTAAGATAGGAGGATATAGAGATGAAATTCTATGTGATTTGATTCCCATGGATGTATGCCATATTTTATTGGGAAGACCATGGCAGTTTGACAGGAATGTCATTCATGATGGGAGGAAGAATACATACACCTTAGAGAATGATGGTAGAACACACATGTTGCTGCCACTAGAGGGGAAGAAAGTGAAAGAGTAAGGCAACACAAGCATACTTCTCATGAGTGGGAAGGAACTCTTGAAAGAAGTTAAGAAAGAACATGAGATGCAGTTTGTTGTGGTGAGGAAACCCAGAGTTACTCTTACAAGTACTTCGATGGATGATTTTCCTGAAGAAGTTCAAGAATTATTGAATAATTTTGTTGACATAGTGGTACTGGATGAGTTGCCTAACTCATTGTCGCCCATAAGAAGTATCAATCACCATATTTACTTGATACCAGGAGCAAGTCTGCCAAACAAAGAAGCATACAGATTGACACCTCGAGAGAATGAGGAAGTGAAGAACCAAGTCCAGGAATTGTTGGACAAGGGTTTGGTCAAAGAGAGCTTAAGTCCATGCACAGTACCAACTGTGTTGAGTCCAAAGAAGGATGGAGGATGGAGAATGTGTACAAACTCAAGAGCCATTAACAAGATCACCATCAAGTATAGATTCCCTTTACCAAGAATGGATGGATTAATGGACTGTTTAAGTGGAGCAAATTTCTTTTCTAAAATAGATTTGAAAAGTGGATATCACCAAATTAGAATGAGAGAAGGTGATGAGTGGAAGACAACCTTTAAGACAAATGAAGGTTTGTATGAGTGGCTTGTTATGCCATTTCTCTTAACCAATGCCTCGAGTACTTTTATGAGGCTGATGAATGAGATACTGAAAGATTTCATTGGAAAGTTTGTGGTTGTATATCTGGACGATATACTGATCTTTAGCAAGACTAAAGAGGAGCATTTGAGACACATGACACTAGTGATGAGGAGACTACAACAGGAGAAGCTTATGATAAATCTGAAGAAGTCCTCTTTTATGAAAATAGAACTCATTTACTTGGGTTTTGTGATCCCTTCAAATGAATTGAAGATGGATCCAGAGAAGGTGAAAACAATCAAATAATGGTCGTCACCGAGGAGTATGTTTGAGGTAAGAAGCTTCCATGGATTAACAAGTTTCTATAGGAAGTTCATCAGAGACTTCAGTGGAATTTGTGCGCCAATGATGGATACAGTGAAGAAGAGGCACAAGTCTTTTAAATGGACAGAGGAGGCCGAGAAGAGCTTTAATGTAGTGAAGGAGAAAATAATAGAACGATCAATTCTGGTCTTGCCAAATTTTGAAAAGACATTTCAGGTGAGATGTGACGCAAGTGGAGTCGCAATTGGAGCAGTTTTGAGCCAGGATAATAGACATGTTGCCTATTTCATTGAGAAGTTGAATGAGACTAAGAGAAAATACTCCACGCATGATAAGGAGTTTTATGCCATAATTCAAGTCTTGAAGAAGTGGAGACACTACCTTGTCCCACATGAATTTGTCTTGTATAGCGATAACCAGGCTTTACAATTCATAACCAGACAGGAAAAATTGAATCAAAGGTAGGCAAAATGGGTTGAGTTTATACAGAATATTACTTTTGTCATAAAACATATTGTTGGGAATGCTAACAAAGTTGTCGATGCATTAAGCAGGAGATTTTTGATTCTACAAGAATTTCAGGTGAAGACCTTAGGGTTTGAACAGCTTAAGGATATGTATTGTGATGATGCAGATTTCAAGGAAGCATACAAAGCATGTGCAAATAATGTGTTGAGAGACAGACGCCAGTGGACATAGTACATGATTCAAGAGGGATTGCTATTCAAGGGAAATCAGTTGTGCATACCAAAATGCTCAATGAGGGACAACCTTTTGAAGGAAAAGCATAGTGGAGGTTTGGCTGGACATTTCAGCCATGATAAAACATTTGCATAGTTGAGTAGTTCATACTATTGGCCAGGTATGAGAATAGAAGTGATAAAGTTTGTGAATAGATGTAGAATCTGCCAACATGCAAAAGGAAAACTACATAACACTGGATTGTATCAACCATTGCCAATACCAGAGAGGCCTTGGGATGCAATAAGCATGGATTTTGTGTTGGGACTGCCAAGAATGCAAAGAGGATTTGATTATATATTTGTGGTGGTGGATATATTTTCAAAGATGGCACACTTTATCCCATGCCACAAGACTAGTGATGCAACACATGTTGCAAATCTGTTTTTCAAGGAAGTTGTAAGACTTCATGGCCTACCCAGATGCATTGTCTTGGACAAAGACACAAAATTTGTTGGTCACTTTTGGAGAACACTATGGAAGAAGTTGGGGATGGATTTGTCCTACAGCTCAGCTTATCACCCTCAAACGCATGGACAAACTAAGGTGGTAAAAAAAAGTTTGGGAAACTTATTAAGGAGTCTGGTCACTGAGCATCATAATCAGTGGGATCAGATTCTACCACAAGCAGAATTTGCATACAATGACTCACCAAACAGGAGCACTGGAAAAGCCCATTCCAAATATTGTATGGAATGCAACCCAAGGGAGTATCTGAGTTGAGAGACTTGGAACAGAGTGAGATCAAGAGCGTTGGAGCAAAAGATTTTGTAGCATAAATGCAGAAGCTCCATAGCCAGATCAGAAGACAGTTGCAGAATTCTAACCAAGAGTACAAGCACAGAGCTGATCAACATCGCAAAGAACATCAATTTGAAGTTGGATATCAGGTTTTGACACATCTCAGGAAAAAAAGGTTCCCTAGGGGAACATATAACAAGTTAAAGATGAAGAAGATATGGTCGTGTAAGATCTTGAGGAAGTTTGATGCAAACACCTATGAGATTGAGCTGCCAGATGATGTGGGCATATCGCCCATATTCAACGTTTTAGACCTGTATCCTTACATGAAAGATGACACAGAGGGATCCAAAGATCAAGAGAAGATTAAATGGGAGAAACAAATGCCTATAGCAGAAAAACTACAGATGGAGAAGATCGTTGATCAGAGGATTGGCAAAAAGACCAAGAGGAAGACCTATTTCGAATATCTAGTCAAGTGGAAGGGACACCCAATAGAAGATGCCAGTTGGGAAAATGAAGTTGACATCCAGAAGCATAGAAAGTCGGTGCAGGAGCTCATGGACAGGAGTCCATGAATTTTTGTGAAGGGGAGTATGATGCAAGAGCATCATTAGCGAGCACACGGAGCATGACCATTTAGTGCGTGGGAATATTTTCAGAATCTCAATGCTCGAAGATACGATGAATATTTTGAAGCACGCTTGAACTCAACGTCGGGAGATATTTTGAAGCACGCCTGAACTCAACGTCGAAAAATATTCTGAAGCATGCTTGAACGATTGTGAGCGAAGTGGGAGTTTCCACTCCTGCTCTAGAATGCGACTGGACTAAGATAGTTGTTAGGTTAGGTTTTGGAGTAGACAAGTAGTCGGGGGGAACCCTAAGAACCCTTTGAGATAAATAGAGGTTTTGTACGTCCAAATGAGGCTAGCTGCAAGTTAGTAGGAGATTTTTGAGTTTGTAGTTGTTGTTTGATTGTAGCTGTAACCATTTTTATTTTGAATGAATACAACAAAGGAAAATTGATCCAATGTGTGTGGATGTTGTTATTGCTTGAAAATTTCTTGTTGTTGTTGTTTTTGTAAATGAATGTATGGAACTGTGAATGTTAGGATAAGTTTCAATTATTTCTCTTCTGTTGAAATCGGTGTAAGGTGTGCGCACAAAACGCAAGGAGTGCGTTGACAGGATTTGTTTCGGTTCCGAAGCTCAGAAGAGATAGCACGAAACTTTCCCTTTGCAAGGACTGCAAAGTGACTGCTGCAAGGTGTGCACAATCGTCCGCAAGAACTTAAAAACTTACGTAAGAGTCGGTTGCAAGGTGTGCATTGAGCAAAAGGAGGACGTCGGGACGACGTGATGAATTTCTTTTCAAGAAATCCTTTGAACTAAGTTTATCGAAATATCGAGAATGCAAAGAGTGCGCGGGAAGTCGAAGTCTTCACAAGGCCAAGCTCAGGAGGGATAACACTTTTCAGAAGTGTAGTCGAGTTCCAAGAGTCGGACCCACAGGAGGCGCAAAGGTTGAATCCTTTGGAGACTTAGAAAACTTCTAAGTTATAAGAGATCATAAGCTCAAGAGGAGGAGCGACAATGGTCGTTGGATCACAACACAAAGGATCAACAATCGTCAGATTCAAGACAAGGTGCACGAGCTTTAACACTTCGCACACACAAGAGAGAGAACCCATCAAGGTTTGAGACTTGAAACTTCCGAAGTCTGGAGTTTCGGATTTCCGAAGTGAAATCTCAGTCGTTCAATCATCTGAGGCAGACTTAAGACGTCAGATCGTCCGAAGTGAACATCAAGCATTGGATCAGTCAAGCGAATCTGAACCATCAGATATCGTGAGCTCGGAAGGAAGCAAGTTTGAAATTTGAGATCCCCGAAGCGCGAAGAGCTAGAGAGCCGAAGCAAAGCTGGACCGTTAGATCCAGAGGGGTACGTGTCAGCGGGTCGTGAGATCTAGAGGAAGGCAAAGGTGAGGTGTTGGAACACCCGAAGCCCGAAGAGCCAAAGAGACAAGGGTCGTCAATCTGTCAGTGGACACTTGTCAGTAGATTGCGAGCTCCGGGAAATTTGTCATGGGATTTTCAGTTTGAGAACTGAGATTGATGAAGTCTAAAACCCGGAGGAGATCTTGAGCATTGATCGAGAAGAGGGTCTCAGGACCGTTGGTCTAAGTTGAAAGGTCAAACACCCGAAGTGAAGGTAGGATCGTTGATTGAACAAGACAGGTGTCCACAGATCGTCAACTACGGGAAATTGGAGTACGAAAGAAAGCAGGGTTGAGATTTAAAAACCCCAAAGTTCGGAGACCCACAGAGATCATAGCTGTTGATTGAAGGGGACATGTGTCAACAGATATTTTGCTCCGGAAGATTGCTCTACAAAGGAAACCATGGTTTGAGATTCAAGAATTCTGAAGTCCAGAATTCCAAATTGACCACAGTCGTCGATCGGGGAGAGGGAGATCTAGACCATTGGTTCCAAGGAATAGATATTAGTCGTCCACCTGGAAGTACCGTCAAGATCATGAGATCGATGGTCATCTCACATTGCAGGGACAGGAGTTGCGCGAAATTTAAAAAGTCAAGGGCGGACCGCAATCCATACTGTGGTTTCGTCGGAAAGGCATGTGGAGGCTCCAGGAGAACTGCGGGCCCAAAATTAGTTTGACTTCAAACCGCTTGTGGCTGCACCCGCAATCGCGTGGTCATTGCTCAAGGTCACATCGGAGGAGGGGCCGAGAGAAAAGGTGTTAACGCTTGATACTCTAATATTTTCGCAGAGCGCGAAAGGGAAGGTCGTGGGTGTTGTAAAGCCTGCGCAGGGAGCTGAGGGGACCAATGTTTAACATAGAACAAGGCCAATAAGGTTTAAGGGAGTCACCTGACTCCAGAATCGAAGATCCTAACTGGGAGGTTGCGCAACCCTTAGGAGAGAAGGGGGTCTGCACCATTTTGAAGCTAAGATGGACTTGAAATTAACTTTAACTTGATGAGTAACACCTACCATAGCCAGAGACTTTGGCAAGGTGATACTTCAAACAATTCACTCCTTATAGATTAGTTGCAAAAACTACACTAGATTTTATCTGCACCAAGGTCTTTGTTCAATTTTAAATGTTTTAACTTATAAGAATTCATGAGAAAAGTGGTTTACTTTGGTTTTGGCTTTATGGGGAATAATGCCAAAAAACACATAAATTCCTCAAAAGGCCTTTTATGATGTTGAACTTGTTAATACCTTTCTCATCTCTCGGATGGAGCTTCACTACTTTATTGCTTGGCATATTGTTGCAGAGAGGTGCTAAACCACAAACCAAAGTTGTAGGATGTTTCCATTATAGGAACCCCCTAGTTGTGAGGTTGTCAAAGCAATAAAATCCCCTCAATACAAAGTTTTGAAGTAGTCTGGAAAACAATTAAAGATTGCAGTTGAGAAGGCTTAAGATTCAAGTTGCAACAGAGAAGATCACGTTTTGGGATCAAGAGACCCACTACTTAATGTTACGAGGGAATAGGACCTACAAAAAACCATTAGTAATGAATGTTCCATGACAAGATTAAGGTTGCATGGCCACACAACAAAAAAGGAAAAAGAGATACGATATGATGGCCAGAGAGGAAGTCAAATGACCAAGAAGTTTAGCTTTCCAACTTCAATTACTATTGTGATTCCAGCTAAACAATAAAAATTGTATATGTATGTATCTATATGATTTGAAGGAAACAGTGTAAAAGTAACAATATTTTGTAATACAGGCCTTGGGATAAAAGTTTTTTTTTACAGTATTCCTTGTGTAAAGTTTGTGTTGTATTGCTATTATGTCTAGTATTCTATTGATTTTTGGATTTGCATAATAGGATAACAAAATTAATGTGCATAAAGAAGCTCATTTCTAATACACCTTGGGAAACAATAAAATCTTTAGACTACAAGCTAAAAGCACTTTAATAACAAAGCCACAAGTCTAGAGATTGCAAGCATACAAGATTTTTGATTGGCTATACTATTGTCCCTTGTCCCTTTTCCAATACTCATTGTCGATGATATATATTTATTTTCCAAAATACTTTTGTCCTTTTCCATATTGAATATTGAATAGTTAATATTGAATATTTTTTGGAAGATTTACCATGTGTATACATATTGTAAAGTATCAAGCAAGATACATCAAGGAATCATAATATATTACTTAAATGACATCAAAGATTGTTTCTTAGTGTGAGAACAAGTTAAATGAATATTCAACATGAAAATGAATAAAAATTTAGATAAATCAATTGAACAAAAGTCATACCTTCTAGTTAACACATCTATAAGAATTTCATAACCGCATTTGAAGCGGAACTCTGCTGCCTCATTTTGTGCATGTTGGACCAATGGTCTGGCATCAGTTGCAAAGAGGGAAAACCACTTGAGTTTCAATAGTCCACTTTACCTAGACCTATTTTTGAAAATTCTTTGAAAACCTTCAGATCACACATGTATCCTTGTTATAAATATGGCATGGAGTGTTTAAATGAAATATCATTTGTCATGGTGAACTAGAGCATCATTCATCATCCAAATCACACCAAACTAAATGGTGAGATCTTTCATCTATCAGATGGGATTTTACTTTGACATCTTTACAGACACTAAATCCCACATAGTTTGGCTTCATCTGTTTCCCTCATTACTGAAATCTACTCTAACATAGAATCACTAAAAGTAAAATTAATATTGTCTAATTAGTTTCATCTGAGACCATTATTGCTACAATATATTGTAAAATAAAATTATGGAAACAATAAAAAAAAAAACGTGTTAAATTATACTTCTTCTTGCAGCTATTAAACAAAGAAAAATCACTTTATAAAATGCAACAAGGTGACTCCACCAAATTATTAACAAGAAACCATAACCTACTCCACAAACATTCTCCACAAACATTTAGGAGTAATATAGATTCACTAAAACTTTACTTCATTTGATAACTAGATAAGTTTATTTGCCACACTTTTTGAATTCAAACTTTAAAATAAACAGTGCTGGCAACTGTAGCTGACACGATGACATGGCAAGGGTAAGCATGAGGAAGACGAGGTGAAGAATCGTATCGTTCATGCTAATTGATAATAACCCAATGAATTTCGTAATTGGAAAAATATGGGTCACACTAGTGTGATCAATTATCACGAAAACCTAAGGAGATGTCAGAAAACATGGACTATTGAAATTACGATGGACTATTTTAGTTGTTTATATCCAAATGAGAATTATGTCAAAAAAACATGGACTATTGAATTATGTCATAAGGCCACTAGCCATGCTTAAGTACTAAAGAGCATGTGCTATGTTTTCTAGTTCCCTGTGCTACAAATATTCATCAAAATCTTTAGGCACGCCACTATCATTTGCATTGCCATCATTTTGCATAGTAAATACTAGCATTTGTTGGGCCTGCACACAACCGCTCATTAATACAAAACCCTCAACACTATTTATATTTATGAAACCCTAAATATGTAAGTGCAAACAAAGACGATTTCTATTAAAATAGAACTCATTACCCTTTTATTTAGTGGCATGGCCTTGAACTTCGAAATCTTTCATGGCTCTCATCATTTCGCACAATAAATATTATCATTTGCTAGGCCTGCACACAACCACTCATTAATACAAAACCCTCTACACTATTTATATTTATGAAACCCCAAATTTGTAAGTGCAGACACAAACAATTTGCATTAAAACATAACCCATTACCCCTTTATTGAGTGGCCTGGCCTTGAACTTTAAAATCTTTTCCAACTCTTCTTTCTCAAATTCTTTTGTGCTTCTTACCTCAAAATATTCACCAATAATTATATTTTGATGGATACTTCATGAGCATCATACTCTTTTTATTTGAGGTCTTTATATTTCATAAATGGCAGTACTTGCATTGGATTTGGGCATTCTTATGTCCAAGTGAATGGTGAAAGGAAAATTCAGCAACAACTATGTCCACTAAAATAAAATAGAAGCTCGAATAAATCTTATGATATGCAATAAAATCTCATACTTATTGGTCAACAATAAAACAAAATATGTGGACTAATATTTCATACAAATTTGAAATGGTTTCTTATATATTTAATTGACTTGACTATTGATCACCAACTGCATTATCATAGACAAAAAGAAAACTTAATCAACAAATAAAAAAATTAATATCCAATCGACACATGTAAATAAACCTACCACTTGTGCTTCCAGATCATCTACTCAGTTATGTGATGGGCATGTGTGCATTGAGGCAACGTTGTGTGTTAGACCTCTTGGCAAATAAACAAAAGTAAATCATGAACAACAAAATATCTCGACAAGGATACATGTGGATCCTTTCTCTCATCCTTGTAACATGGCTATAAAGTGAGTCTACAAGTTGTGAAGTAAATTAGGACTAGATCTAAGCATGTTTATAATGAACATTTCTAGATGAACTTCATAGTATGTTAATGCCAAATTCTTGGCTCATTGCGCAGACATTGTGGTAACATCAAATCTCTCTCGGGCTTTTGTGTGCCACAATAAATTTATGTTGTTGCTACTTCTAAGCAAGATGATGAAGTTTGAACCATAATGTTTAGTTATTCCCTCCAAGAATGAGAACAAGGCCATGTAACTAGAGTCACATATGTGAATCACTGGTGGAAAAAGATTAAATTTATATAAACTTGCAAAGTCGCATTAATTAACAACTACATAATATCAAGTACAAACATATATAATTTGAACCACATTAATATTATACAAAAAGTTAAGTACTACAATATATAATTTGAGCTTCCAACTGAATATCCACTAATTCGTGAAACATGATGATCATTGATCCCAATGATAACAATCCAACACTGGTCCATACTCACATCAACAACATACTCAACAACATCAAGCTATGTGACAAGAACATGAAAACCATCTACATCAACGTCTTTTCCAAATACTTCATTGGCCACCGAGTGAAACTCCCATCCTTCTCCTTCAAATAGCTACATCCATCTATTTTATCGACCTATGGAAGGGGGATGTTACTTGTGACCTTAATGATATTTGCATTTGCATCTTCATGACTCAATTCCACTATGTGGATCACAAAAAGTGAGTGAATTCATCCAATACTAGCACTAACACTTTCGTATGGATCTAATACTTTCACTTTCTCACCTTCCTGGAGTACTTCATGTCCTAGAGGAATTAATGCGCACTGTCAAAAACAAAAAAAATATACATAAATATTAGAAAAAAATTATTATAGNATATATATATATATATATATATATATATATATATATATATATATATTTGTAAGTTAGAAATTGTATGACCTTCATATAGTCACATAGATTATAGTCATGGTTTGTCAAGACTTGGGTTGCCATTAATGAAACCAACCCAAGCCTCAACATAATTCAAAAAATAAGTTGCCCTTGTGGGACTAAAATGTTGTAATTGGTTTATGAAAGACTCAGACAATAAACAAGCTACATGCAACAAAAAGATAAACACAATATGATAGAACGACAGAGTTGAAAAAGGATGGGCACGTCCAAGATGATCGCGATTGGGAGGTCCAGATATTGGGCAAATTGATGATCCATTGAACGGGAGCATAGAGTCAACAACATATTAATTTTGGTATCCAACTACTTCATTTTGAACCGCAAGTCTGCAAATCCCTCCTTCAATTCAAAGATAAGTTGCATCTACTCCTCCTTCAGGCGGTACTCTATTGGCTCTAAACAAGCTTCAGATTGAAGCTTTCAGGAATCTTCAAGAGGACGACCATCCCTCTTATATGAGGTCAGGATCTGGACATTCGATTGGTCATTGAAGTTTTTCTGGAGCCCGACTTCATCTTCAACCCATTCTACTTTGCATACCCATATCCAAATGTCTTTCAAATTAGAATGCATGGTAGGCTCCATGTGATGACCACTCTTCTCCTCCCAACAATGAGGCGAATCAAAGGTAGCCATCTCCAAATTATCCATTGATGAATCACAACTACCAAGCTCAGTGCTACCCCGCCAAGAAGAGCCCCTGCCCCAACAGACCCGTCCCCTTTCCCTTACCCTTGGCATGCGAAAGGAGAGAGATCCAAGGAAACAAGAGTGGATGGTCAAGCAGAGAACCGATGGCGACCAACAAAGTCAGTTTGGCATACAACACAAGGGTAAACAATCTAAATATAATCGACCTCCAACATATATCATATTTATTGTCATCATACCAACCATTAAATATGATTTTAACATAGTGACGAGATGCAGACTGTTGTTTTGATTACTCTCGACATCGACAATACCCTAAAATGTCGCCATGGCTCTCCTCACACATACTAGACTTGTAAACATTGCATATTTAATAAGCATTCCATCCATGTGCACATCTTGGGAGAGGAGCTGACGGGTGGCATGATATGCATTCACTGCCTGTACTTTCATGACACTTGCAATGACACCCCATCTGGGGATTACAATTATATTCTAAAAAGATACATAGTTATTGATATAATAAAATTGAATGCACTCACCACAAAGTCAATATTTGAAATGCCATCAGGGCTTGGCACTGATTGGAAATGTTTGGGCGCATCAATGTTGTCATATTTTAGATTTTTTGCGATGATGTGTTTTCCTTTAGTATTTTGCATGTGATTTCATCATTCACAAATCAAATATTACTCTTTGTATCCAACTAAAAGCGAATCAAAGTTTATAGGTGTAATGGAGTTTCTCTTTTTCTATGAAATTTTAATACAAAGTTGGAGTATTGGTCAAGAATCAAATTTTATAGTATGCAACAGAGAATCCTTAAGAATTATACTAAACAAACCCATTCAAGTACCAAAATCTCATTAAGTTCTTTAAGGGTGCATGTAACAACAACAAGATTAAGCTATACCTGGTAATTGCAACAACAACAAAACCCATGTCCAGATATGAAAATGATCAACAAAGACTATCACTGTAATTTTATAATATTTTCCCTAAGACTCGTGACAGCATGGGGCAACACACTACAAGAGGTTTATGAAGACAATAAGTTAGTAAAAAATGCGTATAGGAGGGCAAAAGTTCTCTTTGAGAATTTTGAAGGAAAGTGGATAAATATTTTGGAACCATAACTTATTGGTTGTTGCTGATTTCATAGACTATTCCAATTCACCTTTTGCAAAGGGACTTGTATGAATAAAGAGTATTATTATAGATGCCAAATCTGTTGTTAATGGTGCAGATCATGAAATAAAGGATGCAAATTTATACAATGAAATTGTTGTAAGCATCCATTTCTATGATGTTACCAGCTATCATCATGTTCCAAAGATTGAGCAAGGATTCTATGGTTTCTGAAAATTAGAAGTCACTTTCAATTCCACGTCTCATCTAGCACCAATAAGTTAGGGAAAGTAATCTGCTATATATGTCGAAATGGTATATGGAATGAACATAGAATATTTTCTTCATGTTTTTGTTGGAGATGAGGGTTAGAAAGTGTAGTTTTAACTAGAAGGTGTCCTTGAAATTTATCATATTCTTTTGGAAAATTAGGTTTTTTCTATTCCTAATTGATGAAGATCGTAGAGATAATATATCTCACCTATTATAGCATATGGAGCTTGATTCCTGTAGTAGATTTATGACATGTCGAGCCTAAACTCTTGTAACACATTTCCAACAATTGATTGTGTCTTGGATTAGATCATTCCCATGTGCGTGAGGGCACTTCATAGCTGGAGATTATAGGGTTTCAAGCCATGCATTGGAATTCTTCTAAATCTAGGTTCTGGAAACAATTGAAAAACATGAAATTTACTTACCTTGGCATCCTTGAGACTAAGTGTTCAAATCTGAAAAATATCACAACAGGAAAATTAACACTTACTTGGAGGAGTTAAAGGGAATAATAGTGAAAAATGGGAAGTGTGTTGCCTTGCCTTGAAGAGTAGTGTGCTCTCATTGTTAGAGAGGGAAAATTCTTGGAAGAGAGTCTATGCATTATATTGTTATACCTCATCTTATGCATTTACACACGAGGAGAAGTGTGCTCAACATGTAGAGATTTTTGAGTTGTTCCAGTTAAGCATCAATGCATAGAGGTTTCTAACCTTAACAAAGTTCCTTGTTGTTCCACCTCACACTTCAAGTTAAGAGTTTCACCCTAGTCCAAGTTGTGGTCTAAGTACTACTTTTAAACAACGATAGCATGCAAATTCACACAAGTCCCTTTTAGTGTAGGCATAAGGAAGGACTCTTATCGTAGATGTGTGTGAGTTCGTTTGGGAGGTTGTTGCTGGTTTTAGCACACCAAAGCATACACACTCTGAATTTTCTAATCATCTAATCCCAACATGGTAGATCTCAATTAGGGAGCACTTGTCTAAGTGATTTTGTTTCTTGCATGTGTGGCAACTATGTAAATAAAGATGATAGGGTTAGAAATTATTTCTTTGGATTTGATTTTGAGCAACTAAGACAAGGTTGTGAGCAGCTTTTGTCCTTTAGCATAGGGATTCTCTTAGCCTAGCATTGACATTAGGATTAGGACATTATGATATGGAGATATTCATTTGGGGAAGGAATGCCTCATTGGAATTCTCCATCACCAAAGGGACATTTGTTTAGTTTTCATTTGACCCCATGACCCAAATGGCAACCACTGCTTTTCTGAATCCATCCCAAACCAATATTGATTTACTTTTTTTGAAATTTATCTGCTTATTGATATGACTTGTTTTCCTTGACCCGATCAATAGATCAGAGGCAATATCTAGAGATACCCCGTTGGTGTTGGCATAAACAAACCCAAAGTGAGAGGAGCTGACGGGGTGACAGATCCTTTGGGTGATAACAAGATGGTAGAAAGAAAATAAGAAATAATTTTTTATTATAAATCAATGTCAGAGTAATTATAATTCAAACTAGCTAAATCACAACTTTGACTAGGATTAGGCCGAAAAAGAGTTTTTGGCTCAACAAAAGACAAACTCTTTTGGTCTTAAAAATAAGCATTCTTTAAAATATTCTAAAATACCAATGTTGTTATAAGGACCATACCTTTGCATGTTTTAGTGCATTTAATACACGAGAGGTTGAAAATTCTTGGCCCTTTTCTAAGTTTTTAACCATTTTTGCACCATCCAGATTTATAGTTTCTTCCTATGATTGATAGGCGTTGCCATTAAAACAAAAACATGCTTTGTGAGTGAAGGGAAATGGAAGCAAAACATCAACAAATTACAAATTCAAGTGAAGAAATGGTTGCAAGGGAATGAAAATTAGCTTACCTCATTTGAATATATAAATCCCTCGGGTCTATTCCATGCAACAACAAGAGGTTTCATGGAGGAGACTAGAGAGAACATTGTCCCTGCCAACCCATTTATACATTTCATTGCATGATTATAATTGTCACTTGGGTCTTCAACATTTGATGTCGCTCCTATTTGGCTTCTCTGGACTTCAACAGAAGGCAAGGAACTTTTTGTTGTATTTTTTGTCATCTTATTATCTTTAGAATTTGTGTTTGCCATATATTAAGCCATTTCTTTCGCACTTGGTTTTCTACTATTTTCTTCAGCCTACAAATCATTATCAACACACAATTAGTTGGATAGACAAATCAAAATGCATAACACAATGCACAATATTCATAAAAAAAATCCATATACTTACAAATATGTGTTTTTTTGCTCTTAGCACACATCAACCATAAATATATCAAACCTTCACAAGATCTCTTACTTTGTTCCCTCTTGTACTCTTTGCCAAATAATATTCAAAACACATAGTTGCCTTCAAATCTTCCCATTGATTTGGAGTCAAACTGCTCTCCCTATCTTTTCCATCTAAGATTATTTTTTTGCATTTATGTCTGAAATTATTCATCAAAATTCTCATTCTCTGCTTGTAATATTTAGTGGATATCCTTCCACCAATAATCTCAAAAACATTTTCTATTTGTTTTATCACTTGATCAACATTTCTTGGATCTTGATATGAAAAGTTGGATATGGTAACATCTAAACGAGACCCCATTCTCCTGCCCAACACTGAGGCCCACCTTGAAGCCCAACACTGAGGCCCACCTTGAAGCATTTTGTCCAACAGGATGGCCATCTTTTATTTCCACCAAGTAAACCTTCTTCACTTCTAATTTTTCTTTATTTGGCTTCCCTTTATGTAGACTTATACACAACTTGACTAATTCTTCATCTTTTGACAAAACCTAATACATCTTCAAAAACATAAATGGGTGATGAAAATCCACTAAGATTTGTATATACAACAGGTGTAGCTTCTAGCACCTTGCTTGGAAGAGATGTAATTCACGTCCCTTCTATGGTAGAAGGATGAATTGGTTGCTCCTTGGCCACAACATGTGTGACACTAGGTAGCTCACCAGTCTCCTTAGATGTGCCTTCAAATCTTTGCTTTAATTTTAAATAAAGTTCTTGCAAATTTGGTGGTCCATATACCAATCTATCGGGAATCTCTTGGACATGATCACGTGATAAATCATGCCATTGATCATTAGTATTGTCAACTTCATATACATGTATTGATTTACCAATGTGTTGGCTTCTACGAATTAGCAACAATATGTCTTTGCTTGCCCTTTGTTTCTTCTCATTTTCTATACAATCCAATTTTCCCTTTCTAAAACATAAAATTTATCAGATTAGTATCGAAAGAAATATGGCCTACACCATTAAACACATTATATACAACTTTCATGAAACATGCATAGAAGTGAAAAGGTAAGAGCAACAACTACTTACTTATTTTCCAAACCAAGAGATGATAAATATTCTTCATTTTTTGTGATTTGTTCTTTATGAAAATGCTTATATTCTATCAAATTTCCATCATCACTAGTGTCACTTTTATGATTCGAGCCCTTGTTCTTCATAGCCTTTATGTCCAACATCTCACATAAAAAAACATCATTGGTGCATAGACACACAAAGACTATAAAATATCTCTATATTTCTAAGTCACGAGTCATGCCATCTCTACTAGACCCAACAATACCATCCAAGTATATCAAAATTATGCCACCTCTATCTAACCATCATACCACCATTAGCTCATGAAATCAACATACTCATTGATAAATGACAAAGTTATAACATAGGTAATACAATAGGTAGGTAAGGAAACCAACCAACTCATGAAGGGAAGATCATGGGAGGAAAAATCATCCAATAGTGTTTGTGTATGTCTATGTAGATAGGACTCAATTAGTATGATGAAGGAAACCATTAATAGGCAACCCAAAGGTCTTGTGTTAAGTGATATGGGCCACTACAAGCTAGATTATTTAGCAAGAGAAGTGATAATGGTGATAGTGAAAAACAAAGGAGCATGCATACCTCAATAACAAGGAACCCTAAACCTCCTTCCATTTGCTCAACTTTTGCAAAAGTAGTAGTAACAATTGTTGATCCAAAAATAAAAATTAAAAATTGGGGAATTAGCATCCATGGACACCATCTAAATTTTACACTTTAAGTGAATGAATTCCTTGGAATTTTTTTGGGGAATTTCATTTTTTTTAGAACTTTCAATACATACATATACATATGTATGTGCATATGCATAAAAATAAAAAATAAAAAATTGGGGAATTAGCATCCATGCATCCATGGACACCATCTAAATTTTACACTTTAAGTGAATCAATTCCTTGCAATTTTTGGGAGGAATTTCATTTTTTTTTAGAACTTTCAATACATACATACATACATACATAATTGGGGAATTAGCATCCATGCATCCATGGACAACATCTAAATTTTACACTTTAAGTGAATGAATTCCTTGGAATTGTTTTTGGGAATTTCATTTTTCTAGAACTTTCAATACATAGATATACATATACATATACATATATTCCTCCTTCCCCCTGTCCCTTGGAAAGTCAGGGATATCTTCCATCCATCCCCCCATTCCCCTACCTTGGAAACATGGTGCAACATAGGATATAAGCAATCACCATTTTGTTATGTCTAAATCATTTCGCTTGTGATTCTCTGATTTTATCTTTGAGATCAATCATGTTTTACATTGGGAAATTGTCACATTCTCTAGCGCTTTGACAGAAACAAGAAGCTGCAGCTTCAAGGAAACGTAAAGCAAGTTCACATAAATCATCTCAGAAGTTAGGAGTACTCCTTTTCTGGAAAAACACGGTTTGGAAGATCCCGGAGGTGTTCCTACTTTCGATAAAGAAATGTGGCCAGATAATAGATCCCAAGTGGATTCATAGGGAACATTAGTCATCCATAAAAGTCTTCCACCTGAATATAACAAGCATGTAACGCCTCCTCCAACTAACTTGTCAAGGAGTCAACATGATTCTACAAGCAGTGCACTAAATGCTAGTCCCAGAGGGTTGAATCAAAGGTTGATAAGTCAACCTATTGTTGATTGTACTGTTTTTTTTCAAATGTCTTCTTCATCTTCAAGGTTTGTTTCTCTAAATAGGTATTTAAAGCTCAAGATTTAGATTGTTTGGGTTTATTATAACACCCTATTGACATGGATTCTCTTAAGTGACTAGATTTGCCTAAAAGTTTGCACAGAATATTGGAGCTCAAGCTTTCTTTCTATATGGATAAAAGTACTTGAATTTGAGAGCTTTGAGTCATGTTGATTTTCCTGTATTTTTTTAGGTTCCATAGGGAAGGTGATTTTGATTCTAGGCCTCCTTTATTTGGTCAAGGCTTGATGCATGCACCTAAAATTGGTAATCAAAAAGGCCTATGGAAGCATGTATTGATCCGCTAGATAGTTAACATTGCTTTTAGATACTATTTTCACATTATTCACAGTTAAAACTTATAGGTTGCATGCAACTTTTGTGAAGCAGGGTTTGTTTTTCGAGGTTAGGACATAGGAAGAGGATATATTGAAACTACAGACACGTCTCGTTGATAATGCTATAAAGGCACGAGGAAGAGGAATTCAAATTGTAGTAGTCACCTAAAAGCATGTGATTATTTGACTTTGATCGTGACTAGATTGCGCTAGAGAGTTGCTTTTGAAGTTACAATGGAAAGGGAAGACAATCAATTGTCTCTCGAGGTACCAAGTATACATTATGTATTTGACAAGTAAAAAAACATTGCACAACTTTAAAAACAAGTAGACCATGACTAGAATAACCCACATAAAATGTATATAGAGATGCACAAAAACAAAAATGAAAATGTTGCATATCCAATAGAGTGAGAAATGAAGGATACATTTGATATAGAGTGTAGTACAACCATTTGGCTAATCCCATGGCCAAAACAATAAAATCCATTTGGATAGTGAAAATTTAATCCACAAAGTTAAGGTGACAAGTCATCAACCTTATCATCTGCATTGCCATCAAGATCACAATCTTGATCACTTGTGTATGCATATGCTTGATTTCTTCCTCGTCCTCATACAATAGATTGTCTTGATCATGCATTACATTCTCTCTCTAAGTCTCTTAATTGGGAATCACAGTTTCTTCTTCAAATACTCTATCATCATCTTCAACTACTTCTTCCAATATTTCTTGTAAAGTATTATATTTCCCATCGAGCATTATATCAACATCTTCTATGAATTTCCTTTTCAAACGAGACTATGTTTGAATGACACACGACCATCTTCGGCTTCTTACATCATCAATTAGAAATGACTGGTTAATTTGAAGCTGGGAAACATACAACTCATCAATATTTTATCAAATTTGACGTCTATTTGCACGTACAAATCCATACTCATTGTGTTGTACTACGAATGGATTGATCCATTTACATTTTAATAATATAGGACTAGTTTCACCATAATCAACTTGAATAATTTCTTGTATGAATCTAACATACAAGTTATTTTTAGTGTCATGATAAAATCCAACACTCACAATACGATCACAATTTTCCTTTCCTTTGTCCTTTTCTTCCACTCTTAAATGACTACCATAGGCCCACATTCCACTGAAATGAGAACCCCATATATGTGGAGGTCATGAATGCTCAATTTCCTCGATCATTATATCTTGACCTTCTTGTTGTGCATCACTATTGCATCAACAATCCAATCATCAAATTTTGGAAAAGAACCACCTCCAATATTCAAATCTTGAAGTCCATGCTTTCGAGATGGACACATACATGTTCAAATCTCCTCTTCGTATTTTCTACATAGATTATGAACAAACAAAATAGTAATAATGATAATTATAATTTGGCTATTAGATGAAATTAAACAAATAAATTATCATGTAAATAATATTTCACCTGCACCACTTATCGAATGAGGATGTGTTTTGAAGAACATGGGCATGTATTACAGTTATTTCCTCATGTGATAGCTTGAAGCAATTTCCACTGCCTTCTAATACTTCACCTTCAACTTTCTCGTCTTTGTCATCATCCCATACACGTTAATTAACATTACTAAAATCCTTCATATATTATGTGCAAAATCCTGTGGCCTCTTTCATTGAATATCTCTCATACATGCTACCTTTTGATTTTTCCTTATTACAAACAAACTTTTTCAGAACCTTCATACATCGTTCTATAGGATTCATCCATCTCGTTCTTATCATACCACAATGCTCTAGTTCATATTCTAGATGTATAATAATATGCATAGAGATATTGAATATTGTTGGTGGGAATTTCCATTCCAATAAACAAAGGAATTCAATGACCTCTCCCCTCATATTATCAAATTTTAAAGGATCTAACACATGCAAACTCATTCTCTTCAATATAAGGCCCAACCTTATAATTGCCAATCTTGGCCCCTTTTCCAAACTTGATATGACCACAATCGATCAAATATCCTTGATTATGACATGATAGTCACGGATCTTGAGGCCTCTTAAGATATTATTGTTAATTTGGCTTCTAATGTTACTACTTACATATCTAGTAGGAAAGCGAGTATGAGACATCAACTTTAAGAATTGTGCACATTGTTCCATTGTCCACACATAAGGAGCAATAGGTTTTCTATATTTTCCATCATCATATTTTTCAACCCAAAGATTTCGACGAATCTTTAGTTCTTGAAAGTCTAGACGTGATGACATTGTATCATATGCACCCAAAAAATTTTCTATAATAGCAAAAGCTATACTTTTCTCAATATGCATAAAGTCAACAATATACCTAATGAATATATGATTAAAGTATGACAACTTATAGAATATGCACAATCGTTTTACACCACTATCATTAAGTGGATCATTTTTACTACCACAAATGCCACCACTATCGATAAATTGCATTCTTTTTTCCACATTCCTAATAATGTATTAAGTTGTTATTGCCAATGGTGCTTCACGATTCTCTTCTTGACCATTGCAACATGACTTTTTTCGATGATATGGATGCTCCATTTTATGGCAAGCATGATGTCTGCGATAAATGCACTTATGCAAATTACTTGAGTGTCTCACAAGACCCTTAAAAATGCAAGTCAAACATCCATGGTATCCAGGAACATTGAGACCGGTCAATGTGCCATATGCAGGAAGATCATGTGTTGTAAACAATAAAGAAGCTCTTAAAGTGAATTGGATTGAATCACCATCCCTTAAAAATTGAATTGCTTCAATTCCTTTCCACAATTATGCTGGCTCATCAAATAATGTCTCTAAATAAACATCAATTGTATATGAAGTCGTATCTAAATAAACATCAATTGTCTCCTGGTATAATCAATGACATCATTGAGAAAAATGGTTTGGTTGCTAACCATGGAGACAAGTTATAATTTATTAAAAACACTAGCCAAGTTGACCATTTAGTACTCTTATTTGAGAATGGGTTCTCCCCACCTAGAACCCATTTAGTAAGCTTATGTGATTAAGAAGAACTTAACAGAGGTGATCCAATCATCAAAATTCAATGCACAAAGCCATGGGACTTCGTGTGAAATGTGACCAACTTATCTTGAATGACAAATACTACCTTGAAATGAAAACCTTACACTTTATTGAAAGAGATTACTAGCACGGTATTCCAACCAATGCACTTCCACAAGTGTTGGCAAAGAGGATCCCTGAAATCAAATTCGATATTGAGCAAAGAGTGAAGAGGGAATTCAATTATTGGATTGTGAAGATTACAAGTACATCTATAAAGAACAGGTAGATGTGGCCTTAAATGAAGCTCCAATGGCCTAAAGGAGAAACTAGAACAAGTAATATTTGGGAAAGCCTTGAAATGAAAATGAGCTCCATGGGTTCATGTGAGATTTTGGCTTTGTCAATTTTGGGACCAGAGGGCCCAAAGAACCTACACTCCATTACCATTCTAGGCCCAAACGACAAAAATATTAGTTCCATGATACACAAACCACCTAGCCCCACCACTCTACCTACATTTACAAAGATAATGGGTTTACATAGCATGACCCTTGTGGGGCCACACTCCCTATTATGGGGATGTCTATAATTTTGTTATAGGGACATGGACCCTTATAACAATATTTGTAGTTCAGGGGGGAGGGGCTCTTGACCCCTGTAAGAAATGTTATGGGGGTTGGGCACCTATTAGAAGGACATCGTAACAGACACACATATAAGTAATGAACACCCCCAACGACCACCTACTCCCTTGCACCTTGGCTAATTTGGTTCAACAATCTAGTGCACGTTTGTGGTTTGAATATTCAATTGCCGATACATGATCAAAGATGAGAACCACTAACAATTTGAATTGATTGTGTTGGTCTAGGTTAGGGGAAGTAGGAAATCCTAGAGGTTGGGTGTTTTTGACAGTACATATACCCTTATGCAAGGCTTGTAGAAGAAGTTCTACCTTAATTGTAAAGAAAAAAAAACAACACCTCGATGTAAAACTGCCATATATAGATTTGAGCATTCAAATGAGAACACAATGTCAAAATACACACTTTTAGGTCAAGCAACTAGCACCAATATTATAATAATGGCATAGATATCCGCTTTCATTTCATCATTGTAAATATTTTTCACTTTTTGTGAAGTCATCACAGATCAAATCCGTGACATGGGTTTCATGGACAACAATGGAAGGGGGGCATTTTCTTTGTTTTTGGGTATGAAATTGGTGATAGATATGGCTCAGATTTGAGTTGAAATAAATAGAATAAAAAGGGTTTCATTACCGTTGAAAAAATTATGAATGGGGATTTCAATTGTTCCCTTCTACATTAAATGGAAATGAAAATGGTTGCTAAGAGTGAAAGAACTAACCTCCTAGTATATTCTTGCTTGTAGTGGTACTATGACCATTCCTTCTACTTTTGAATCTCATGAGTATTATTCTGAATATGTTTGGAAACACACATGTTTCAAGCGCAATTTCCTTGACTTCCATTATTCCATGAATGATGGGGCCCCTCTTTGGTTTAACTAGAAAATCCGATGATAGTGTGTCTCCAAAGAGACAAGAATCACCCTAAAGGATGGCCAAGGTAGAGAAAGCATCCACAAGCAAGTTTGTGCTAGAACCACCACCAAAGATTTGCAAGGTTATATGTTTACATGTTACGTATTCAAGTCCTCCCCTTCCATATTGTTTTGAAATCAACCTTCTTAGGGGACAAGCTTCCTTGAACCATTGAATTCAAATCCACCAAATAAAGATAAAGAACATATAGCCAAAGCTACCAAAGAAATAGAGTGGGTCAAAGCCATCAAAGCCACAAAAGAAACAAAGTATACTCAAAGCCACCAAATAAACATAGTATATTCAAAGCCATCAAAGCCACCAAAGAAACAAAGTATACTCAAAACCACCAAATAAACATAATATATTCAAAGCCTGCATCAAAGCCACCAAAGACACAGATTGTATTCAAAGCTATGAAGAATGCCCCAAACCAATAGAGATTATACTAACATGCGAAGAAGGGGATTTGACTCCAAATTAGTTGCCTGCTGCGAATTCCTTGTCTGCCTTTTCAAAAGCCTCCATGTTCTATCCATGGCACCTTCAATATATACTCAAATTTCAAACTCCTTCCCTCAGATCGACCCCAAAATCCCTGCTCCTCAACCAAATGACGTAGAAAAGAAATTAATTTTCACTAATTGCCTCTCAGACCCCCCCAAAACACCCCCCTTTCCGCCCATGTTGTAATGTCCCTTTCCAAATAGGAGCTTTAGAGAGGAGGCTTAATGGTCTAAATCACCCCGCTAGACTATAGCCAAGGTCAAAGAGGGATAAACAGGGTTACTGGAGGTCACTCCAGTCATAGGTGTTATATTTGGAAAGTGACATTGAGCTAAAAAGGGTTAAAAGCGCTTTTAAGTCATTATGAGCTAAAAATAGAAGTCAACAGTGAATTAGGGTTTCAACAGTGATTTAGAGTTTTGGAAGTCAACAATGAATTAGGGTTTCATCATGATTTAGGGTTTTGGAAAGCTATAAGGGAAGGGTCACCGACCTAATTCATCATTATGCAGATTATGACTTGTCATTGAGGAGAGAGGCGCATCTCAAGAGAGATAGTTCAGTGTATTCCAGGAGGAAGACACCAGTTGGCTGATTTCGGTGTTGAGAGACACACCCTAGTCACCGGGAAGATCACACAGGTCTTCCATCATTCTTCAGCAGCAGTTACGCAATGCTCACATATTCCAGGTATTATCTTTAGTTGTTTATTTGTATTCCAGCTAATATCCTTTTGTCTTTTGATCTAGCCGAGTGTTGTCATTTTATTCAGTCGAATTCGGCCTTTGTAAACCACAAAGATATCATAATATAAAATTTGCAGTCCTTTGTCGCATTTATTATTTGTATGACCATTTATATGTTATAAACGATTAATCCTACACACACATTATCAACATTTCCTATACTAGCCAAGTTAGGAACATTACAGTGGTATCAGAGTTTTAGTCCTGCCAGCCTCTGACTAAAGACAATGAGTGCAACAAAAGACCCAGAGGGCTATGAACATGTAGGTGACAAATATGTCACTTACAACAGGCATAAGTAAAGAAGGCATAGGCCCGATTTCCCCCCTTTTCCTCCTAGCTCAGAGAAAGAGGAAGAGGCACACAAAGAAGCAAAGAGAAGGGTAGAGTGTGAGGCTGAGCGCGAGGCTAAGAGAATGCCAGGAGATAGATATGAGCGACCAGAAGGTAATGGCAGGGCCCCCGTAGATCCAAAGATAGCTTTCATGCAGGTTATCAACAATATGTTAGCTAGTCAACGGACCATGTCTCAGTCCTTGGCACAATTGGTTGATAGATTGGCTAGAGTGGGCACGCCAGACACACAAGTCCCGCATGCAACACAGGGGAACTCAGGAGCAGGCAGTAGACCCCAGTGACCCTCTCGCACATACATGTCTGTGAGTAGGATTCCCAGACCCTTGTTTCCCAGTTTCTAGAGGGCACCCCCGGTAGCAGCATCGCCACCGATAGCACAGAGGCCACCCACTCATGCAAACGACATTGCAGAGTATAGGAGGGAGTACGCAGCATTGGGTCGTGACTTCCATCAGGATATGACCTTAGTTGAGTACTCTGGACTCAGACTCAGGAACGTCCCCAAAGAGCCGCAGAGGGGAGGACCACAACAACAGTAGGGGCATAACCTCGATTTCATCCGAAAAGTTGGGAAACTCACCATCCCTTCTTTCGACGGATCATCCAAATACACCGCCAGAGCTTGGTTACAGAAGCTAGACACGTATTACAAGCTCAACTAGATGATCGAGACAGAGGCCATCAGTTTCACAACCTTACACTTGGAGGGTGAGGCACACGAGTGGTGGTATCATGGACTGGTGACATTGGGTCACAGTCTCATCACCTCCTATAGGGAGTTTACAGATAGGCTCATGGACGGGTTTGACACGAAGGATCCCGAGTTACACTTCAGGGATCTATCCCAGTTGAGACAAACTAGCACAACAGAGGCGTTCATCATAGAGTTTCAATGGGTAGTCATGGTAGTGACAGATATATTAGAGCCCAGGCTGATCATGCTATTCACAGAAGGACTCACGGAGCCTTTGAGAGGATGGGTGAAGGCATACATGCCTCCCACTTTGCAGGATGCCATACTCCACACTCGAGATCTGGCAGACTCAGTGCCAAAGACTAAAACTTTCTCCAAACCATTTATGCCCCAGAGGGATCAAGACAGGAAGCCATTCCAGAGAGAATGGAAGGGAAAGGATAAGTTGGATAAGGAGACTAAGCGAGAGCTTATGAGGAAGAAGCTTTGCTTCAGCTGTAGAGATCCTTGGGTCCCAGGCCACAGGTGCATGGGCAAGGGAGAGATTCATTATATTGAGGTAGCAACAGACAGCGTGGATAATGAGGAGGAGGAGCATGATAGTGGATCCACTAGTTCAGAGGAGTCAGCACCAGCAGAGGAGCAGCCTCCTTGTAGACCACTAACACCGATAGGAGCCCATCCTCTAGTAGTCCCACAATCGCCAGAGCAGGCTAACAGGAGGAAACCAGCAAAGGGAGGAATCATAGCGACCCTTTCTGTTGTTCCCAGGTATGATACCCTCCATATCAAAGGGATTATTCAGGGGCAATGAGCAATTGCCTTGATAGATGGAGGGTCCACCCACAACTTCATCGACGCTTCACTAGTATCGAGACGAGCACTTCAGACAGAGGAGTTTGAGGGGTTTGATGTTGCGGTAGCAGATGGCCACACAGTGGAGTGTCTAGACAGAGTTCCAAACTTAGAGATGAAGTTAGGAAACTACACAGTGAGAGACACATTTTATGTGGTTGACCTATCGGACATAAATGTGGTGTTAGGAGTTGAGTGGATGATTACCTTGGAAAAAATCACTACCAACTACCAAACCTTGGAAATGGGATTCAGAGATCAGGATGGGAAGAAGGTTGTTCTAAGAGGTATGTCAACAGGAGCACCCAGGACAGTTTCAGCCAAGAGGATGGAGAGGATATTCAGACATGGGGAGG